>PVJH01017028.1:0-48713 GCA_004026705.1 Nesogale talazaci
ACTGAGTCCGTCCGACTCCTAGTGGCCTGCATAGGGTTCCCCTGCTACATGTTGCAGGAAGCAGACAGCATCATCCCCCGCCCACCCCCAAGTGGCTGATGGGTTTGAACTGTTACTTGTCACCTAACCCCAGGCACAGCCCAGGCTCCTTTTTCCAGAAACCCTGTGGGGCTGTTCCCAGGCCTGCCATGCCAATGTGCACAGACCCTGTCTGTACTGACTGATCTGATTTCCTTCTGGTTTGGTTCGGTACCCCTGAAAGAGATTATGTAGTGTGTGAGAGGTGTCTCCACATGTGGCTTCCCCGGGAGATCGCCTGACACTGTGCCTTTTGGTCGTTTTGCTCAGGATGAGGCCAAGGTGGAAATCCGGAAGTTGGCAGACCCCCCGAAGGCGGAAGCCATCCGAGACATGGTCAAGTATGCACGCAACGTCATTGAGGAGTTCCGCAGGGCCAAGCACTACAAATATATCCTTTACCCCCGGCCCCAGCCGCTGAGCGCCACGCCCTGAGGTGGGGGTGGGGGGTCTGGGAAAAGGGGTCAGGAGGGAGCTGGGTATGGGCCTGACAGTCTGGGGTTTGAAGGGAAGAGGGTCTCCTGGTAAATATGGGAAGACTCACTGACCACCCATTAGATGGTGCCAACCATAAACAAAGTTGAAGTTTTTTTGTTTTGTTTTTTTACAGGTTTGTTGGCACAGAAGGCACATCATATAATTCAATAGTTTCGTTTTATCAAGAGGAGTTGTACCAATTCCCACAATCAATCTTAGAGCATTCTCATATTTCCCGTAGTCATCGTAACTAGCTCTGTGTTTCCCCAACCTTCCCTGCCACTCTACCCAGACACACTAGAGACTCACCCCACCTGGTTTCATAAAATGATGTTTCTGTGTGACTCCTTGGATCAGGGGCTCAGCCTTGTAGCAGAGACTCATTCCCTAAGACAAAAGAACTCCGTTCTCCAAGTCCATTACCTAGGGTGAGTTTCCCCTGGGCCAGTACACAGTGTGAGCCGGCTGACAGACACACTCAGCTACTCAGCTAGTCCCCATGGGGACACCGCGGGAGGGCGTGGTCTAAGGCCACAGGCTCACAGTTGTCAACCTACTGTCCCAGTTGCCAGGCTTTGCCCCTGGATTGCTGAATACCAAAAACTGGGCTCTCGCCCCCTATAGTGGAGCCCTGATGGACCGAAGTCACGTGTTCAGTCACTTAACACCACGCTGTCGGTTCAAAGCCACCCAGCTCCTCCCTGGGAGAAAGGGGCATAAAGAGTACAGTGTGGAAGAGCTTATGGGGCGGACTCTGTCCTCAGTTCCCTGTGGTCTGCTGTGGGTTGAAAATGTACTTGATGATCCCTGAAAGCCCCTACCACCACTGAGTAACAGAATTTGGGGGGGCATTGAAAAGGAACTAGATTTGTACCCCGGAGTAGAAGCCGTGGATTTGAGGAGGTATATCTTTGCATGAGAAATCTCTTCTCCTTGTGAGACACCCCCACCCCCACCCCCGCCTTTAAAATGCCTCTTACCTGGTGCTCCAGCCGTCCTGCCTTCAGCAAAGATTTGGATTCAGGTAGATTTTGAGGGTCTGTGATTCTGATCACTACGTTTTTCATCCAGCCATGTTTCCTGTGGTTAAAGTTCTTTCTGTTTTATCTTGCTTTTGAGATCTGGAGTTTCTCCTTTTTTCTCTTCAAGAAAAATAGCATTTCTTTTACTCTTGCCTCGTTTTATGCAACTTACTCTCAGAGGGTGGTGAGGGGGTCCGTGTGGGCCCCAAGGACCCAGTGGGCCCAGCCTGGGGAGTCTCCTTGCCAGTTTCGCCTGGCCTGTGGTTTCCTTGACGCCACAGCACCCCCTAGTGAGCTGCTGGAGATCTGCGAGCTCAGCCAGGAGAAGATGAGCTCCGTCTTTGAAGACAGTAATGTGTACATGCTGCACATGATGTACCAGGCCATGGGCGTCTGCCTGTACATGCAGGACTGGGAAGGAGCCTTGCGATACGGACAGAAAATCATTAAGCCCTACAGGTGACTACCCGCCTTTTCTGATGGCCCAGGGAAGGCATGGTGCCTAGGTTCCCTGTCCTTTGCCAGCAGCAGTGTCGGAGCAGGCCTGGAAGGGCCGACTCTTCTCTGCGTCCACATCTGGGAGGCAGGGCCTAGGACACTGCTCTGCCTGGTGGGGCTTGAACGTGCACCATCTCCAGGAGACACCGTGGGAGGAAGGTTGAGGTGTTGCAGGGGGTGGAGGGGGGGGTGGCCCCTCCTGGGCCAGCACTGGAGCATTCAGGGCAGTATATGAAAGTCCACCTCCCCATCCCACCCCCAGGTTCCATAGTACTTACTGATCAGTAATTGGTGACCTTGAAACACCTGCTTTTCTATAGCCACGATGCTTCTGGGCTCCTACCGAAAGGGAAGGTTTGGGCATTGCCCCCAAGGACATTCATTTCCAAGAGCAGGTTTTAGGAGGCAGCTTCCAAACCTGTGAGCACCCTCCTTTCCAAGCAGCAGCCCCAGGTCCCAGAGGAGACCAGCGACACGACCGTGGGTGGGGCGGGTTGGGGTAAGGCCTCCCTGGGATGGAAGAAGGGAAACAGCAGATGCTTGTCGAGGCCCGGCCGGACTGAGGAAGTCATGCCTGTGCCTTCTGGTGTACTTCATGACTGGGAGCAGCAGCTCCCAGTCACAGGCACAATGGTGTGCTTTTACAGGTGCACACACTTGAGGGACCACCCCTGGCCAAGGGCATCGGACCCCAGCCCTTCAGGCCTGGACATCCATGTGCCCCGCAAGCACTGCGGGCATTTCTCCCTCACTCAGCAGCCCTCAGAATCCCTTCAGGCTCTAAGGCTGGGACTGCACCGCTTGACTCTAGGAGCTAGCGTCCTCTGTGACCATGAGAATGCTGCCCTCCACCTACCCCCTCCCATATTGCTCCCGGTAGCCAGCAGGGGGAGCCCAAGGGGAAGTTGCCTCCTAAAACCTGCTCTTGGAAGTGCATGTCCTTGGGGAAAATGCCCAAACCCTCCCTCCTGTGAGGAGCCTGGTGGCGTAGTGGTTATGCATTGAACTGCTAACTGGAAGGACAGCAGTTCGAAGCTAGCCACCTTGCGTGCTTGCGTGCATGTATACATGTTCATGTGTTGGCACACGCTTGGGCTCCAGCTGCTCTGCCCAGGATGGCACAGTTCATCAAGAGATGTTCTCTTGATGGCCGCCCTTTGGATGCCCCTGGCTGAAATTTGGGCTTGGATTGAGCATTGTATTTGGGGATAGGGCTTCTCTGGGGGGGTTGCCTGTGGCTTTTCAGAAACACACAGACCCCATAAAACAGAGTACGTGCCCCCAGAGGGTCTCCAGCCGTGCTCCGCCCACTCATGCCCCCCATACCTACCCCCCACCCCCGGGAGCCTGGCAGGGTAATCTGGCCGCCGTGGAGGTCTCATCCCCCACAGACCGCCTGGCCTGGCCCTATCCTGCCACAGGGCAGCCTGGGCTCAGGTGACCCATGTCTCTCCTCTCCCTGCAGTAAGCATTACCCTTTGTACTCCCTCAACGTGGCCTCCATGTGGCTGAAGCTCGGCAGACTCTACCTGGGCCTGGAGCACAAAGCCGCCGGGGAGAAGGCCCTGCGCAAGGTAGGTCCTCAGGTCCGCCCCGTCCCCGTGGTGCCCACAGTTATCCGACTGGCTGCCTCCTGGACGCACGGCTGCCTGTGGCGTGGAAGGGCTAGACGAGGCAGGGAAGGAGCCCGGCAGGGTCATCACTTCCTGTGAGGGGCCCAGCACAGGAGGTGCTGGCCGAAGGATGCTGTCACCTTCTGGGGGTGGGGGGTGGACCTCTGGCTGGGACACAGACGTGGGCAAGGGGGGGTTCTCCATGTCCCTGATCTTACAGTAAAATCCAAACGGATGGAGATCATTGCTAATTCGAGAGCTTCGTTGAGGCCAGAGCCCACAATTACGCCCACAATTACGTCTCCGTTTCTCTTTGAATTCTCGCAAATCTAATGAGAGAGTCTCCTGGTGAGGAAGTTGAAGCTCCAGTGATGTAACTACCCAGCCGAGGGTGGGTGGTGAGCCCTTAGTTCAACCTCTGGGGGTCTTCTTGAGTCCAAAGGGTCAGGCCCTTCCCCTTGTGCTGGGGGAGCGGCATCTGGGGGATCCCAGATGCTGGGAGGATATGCCTGTTGCTCTTGGAGCAGCCCTGGGCAGCCAGCGGGCTCAGGGAGCGTGGAGGGAGCCGTCTGTAAGCGTCATGCTTGGGGAGATCTGTGTGCACACCACAGAGGAGGGGATGTTGGGCACCATGGTGAGGACCCAGTCTGCAGGCTTCCTCCAGTCTCCTGACGCTCGCTGATTGGCTCTCTGGGATGGAGGGAGGACCAGCCAGGCTCCAAGGGTGGGGTAAGCCTGAAGCATTCAGTCTTTAGATCACCAGATACCATAGCGAGGCCAAAGGAACATTTCCCAGCTGGGTCTTGCTACCAGCCTGTCCTTACCTCCTTGGAGGAGGGAGGGACATTTGAACCCAGGGGATTCCGGAAGGCCAGCCCTGTTACTTGCCTGCCCCCTCCCAGCTTGAGATTTAAGAAGAGACTAGTGTGTCCTAGAAAGGAATGCCTGCTTAGGCCCTCGGACATTCCATGTTAAGTGAGGCGTCCTGTGAACAAGGCCGGACAAATGGTAATAAATAGATCCCGTGTGATAAACGCAGCTTGGTGTCACCCACTCTCCAAAACACTTTCTGAGTCTCAGTGCCCCCAAGTGGGGTGTCCTGTTCCTGTTTCACAAAGGAGGGAGGCGAGGGGGCCCAGAGAGGCAAGTGGCAGCGAGGGGGCCACAGTAAAGGCCACCAATGCTCACTGCCTCAAGGTGAAGACGCCCTTGGTGCTTGGCTGCAGTCTGTCCCTCGGGAGAAAACTCCCAGCCGTTTGCTCCCATAACCGTCCCGGCCCAGGAGCCCCTACGAGGCCATGCTCCTGCCTCCAGGCGGGTCAGAATGGACTCGGACAGCTGACCACAAGCACCAGACGCAACCTGCCTGCAAACAGCCTTGGTAGCTCCTCGGAATGAAGCCGCAGCGGCTCTGAAGAGTGTCTGCAACTTGGGGAGGAGTGGGTGCACGTCTGACCGGGAAAAGCGGTCTCCCATTGCCTGCATCTCTGCTCCAGCCACTCCCGCGTGCTCGGTGCTGTGTGGGCAGGCGAGACCGGCTCACGGGCTGCCGACCAGACGAGGCTGGGTCCTCTTTTCAAAAGCCAGCCGCTGTGGGAGACCCTGGGCACTCTCTCTCTTTTTTAAGACGTTTCATTGACACGTCAGTCACATCATACAATTCAAGAGTTCAATCATATAAAGACTCGTCGTCGTACAATCTTCACCACAACCCATTTTGGAACGTTTTCTTCTTCCTTGTGCTCTTGGTTATTCTTGTAATTTCTTTTTTCAATTTTGGCGAAAATTGCACCACAGCATTCTCCAGGTCAACAACGTCTGCGTGTGTAGTTGGGTGCCACTGGTGATGCTCTTGTACTGACAGCCCTCCCCAAACTGCCTCACCGCCAGTCAGAGACACTCAGCAAAAGCTTCTTCACCCATGGTAGCCATAGGTTAAGTGTGGTTTGTTTGATTTGTAGCTTTCTTAATACGCACATGTCATCCACTTCCCTAAATCGCCTTTTTAAAGAGTTGTTATCCATCATAATCAGTTTGGTGTGTTTTTTTTTAAAATCATTTTCTTGGAGCTTCTTCCAGTTCTTAACACAACCCACCCATCCATTGTGTCGAGCACATTTGTACTCACGTTGCCATCATCATTTTCAAAGCAGATTCTTTCTACCTGAGCCCTTGGGATCCACTGGGGACCATGGGTTCCAGCAGCGAGGGTGCGCACGTCCAGGGCCTTAACATTGAGGTCTCCCTGGAGTGACTGTTGCCTGGGAGAGACGGGAAGTCCTTGGCCTCTGACCCTGACCCCTTGTCTTGTCTCTCTACCCAGGCCATTGCCATCATGGAGGTAGCGCACGGCAAAGATCACCCGTACATTTCCGAGATCAAACAGGAGATCGAAAGTCACTGAAACCAGGCGGCGTCTCGGCTTCTATGTCAGTCCCAGAAGAGACGCCTGAAAGCAAATGTTTCAAATCTTACACATCGCTCCAGCACCCATTCAAAGGGAAAAATTGGGATGAAAATGCTACCTGCACTTCTGCCTTTCACGCTGCGCTCTTGGAAGTTGGTCATCATCTTTAACTTCAGAGACAAGTCATTTTTGAATGCTGCCGCCCCCCCCCCCAAAAAAAAAAAACCCTCCCCAGATAAACGGCATGCTTTCACCTACAATATTATACGCAGGCTTTATGGACAAAGTGCAGTCCTTTCCCCCTCCGTGCCTGTTGTTTGGGTGGATGTGCGTTTTTTACATGCCCCCGCCTTCCCCTCCATGCTTGTCGGTATGTGTCTGAACAGCCTGAAGCGTGCCGGGGAATAAAAAAAACCAGAACTCTTTTGCTGTGTTTCTTCCTTTCTGGGGGAGGGGAGGCTCCCCCACGTGCTCCTGCGTGGAAGTGACGCTTGGGTGCTCCCCAGTGTCCCCTCAGTGGAGGGCCCCAGGCCTGAGCAATCTGCAGGTGCAGCCCCCGAGGACGAAAATGGGATGGAGGGGGGAAGGTATAAGAAAGGACAAATGGTCAGGTACCTGTGAAGCTCGTGGGAAATGGGAACCAAAGCCCGGTGAGGTTTGTCCACGCACCTGCTGAAGTCCTTCGCGTGCCTCTGTGGCAGAGCTATGTGGCGCGCTCTCGGCTGTGGCGATTCCCCGGGAAGGGGATGCCCTGCTGTCGCCACAAAAGGCAGGAAAGCCTGTGGCAGGGACTCTTGTTCCCCTGGCTGTTTTTATTTTCCAGCCTGTCTACAAGTGCGCCTTCCCTCTTGGGTGCTCTGACAAGTGACCTTCCTTGTTTGGAAAGGTTCCAGGGCAAGCTTGAGAAAGCCAAAAAAAAAAAAAAAAAGTGTTTCCTTCCCAACTGGTGTGTTGTGGAGCAGACCTTGATCTCAGCCCAGCACCCCATGGTGGTCACGGGGATGGAGAAGGGGCTTTGTGACCACGGCAGAGAAGGCTTCTCCCAGTACTAACCTTTCTTGCAGGAAAGTGTCTCAGAGTCAGAGAGGAACTCCCCTACCGCTTAGCAATCACAGCCCGTTTGGGTTTGCACGTGAATTATCTTGTGCTGTTATGATCTGGAAAGGGCTTGACCGTACCTCATGCCGCTCACACCCTGTTGACTGTGACCCCAAGGGTCAGGGTGGGTCCTGGGTGTCATTTCACCAACCCCCTGTGGTATGTGAGGTGCTCACAGGCGAGTAAGTGGGGGTTTAAAAACGCCGACTTCCCATGGCCTGTGTGGGCGAGCCTCCGATACACTTAGCTCATCATGTTCATAGATGTAATAAAGCTATTAAAGTCTTGCCTGCCTAGAAAAGGTGCAGACGTTGTGTGAGTGTGCATGTGCCATTCCAATGACCTCTACAGTCCCATCAAAGTCGCAGACTCTGCTGCTGCAGTGGACTGCTCTAGGGCCTGCTAACTGAACAGTTGATGGTTCAAGGCTCCCAGCGCCTTCAGGAGAGAGGAGGCAATTTGCTCCAGTAAACGTACAGCTTCCTCAACCCATGGGCTCTTGGACTCTGCCCTAGGGTTGGCCCACTGCTTAAGTGGCAGATGAGAGGTGGTCCGCTTCCATCAAGAGTCCAGCCTGGAAACCCCAGGGGGCCATTCCACCCTGCCCTCCAGGGCCACTCATCTGGATCTCAAATCATTGACTGGGTGTCAATGGGTGTATATATATTAGGTCATCTGTATAAGTAGCTTTAAAAACAGGCTAGAACGATAGTGGCGTGTTGTTATCTGCTCTGACAGTTTGGGTCTCCATTTCAGTACTTACAGCCTCCGTTTAAAAGGCACTGAAGGCCTAATTCACTCCAACATTGTCTTATTGATGTTTTTCACCCATACTGCTGCTATTCCACACAAAACCATGGCGGATAATCCTCAATCTATAACGTTACTGGAATGTAAAATTAGATTTTAAAATTCTTACAATAATTGTTGATTGTTGACAATATACATACACAGCAAGCGCTGTGAGTGTTCATTTCTCCCTGTGCCATTTGGTGGTATGAGTTACATTCATCCAGTGTGCAGCCATTCACCCGTGCTCACTACCTTGCGGTGGGTCCTCCCCGTTGACAGGAACCCCCTGCCCCCTCCGAGTCGGAATCCACTGGATGAATGGGACATTTGAGCTCTAAGATTGCTCGCCAGTATTTTGAGTTGTTCTTCCCAGTTTTTGAACCCTGGTGGTATGGTTCCAAGTAGTGAAGTTAACTGTAAGGTTAACAGTTCGAAAGCAGCAGGCTGCTTTGAGGGAAAAAGATGCTGGATCTTTCTACTCCTGAAAAGTTTTCATCTGTTTTCAACATGCTCAGGGATGGAACCAGTGGCAGTGGCTCCTGAAGCAAGTGGCCACACATTCCATATTGATCTCCCACTTGGGGCTCTGGTCCAGTAGCTCAGACAGGCCCCTGGTGAGCTGTGAAGCGCCCAGGCACCACGAGGAGCCTGGAGGTAGACCTGACACCTGCAGGTCCCAGGTTCGGGGTAACATTTTCAAGGTAGACTGTGAGAACCAAATAATAGGAACTTTATTTTTATTTGCATCGAGACCCAATAGGAGGTGACAGTACTCATTTTTTGCCCCCCCACCCTTGTTTGTTTTTCTAAGGTGCATGATTTAATTTAAATGCATTCATCTCTGAAACTAGGCACTTTTTCTTTTTTTTTTTTTTAGGCATCACTGCCCTGGTGGTGGGAGTAGGAGGCCCAGCCTTTGCTCCTGTGAGCAGGAATTGAACCTCCATCCCAGTGGGCCGCAGTCCCGCGCACAACCACTACGCCACCGGGGCTCAGCCGACAGATAGTCCTTTTTTTTTTTTTTTTTTTTGGGGGGGGGGGGAAGGGGCATCACTGCTCTCCGGTGGTGGGAGTAGGAGGCCCAGCCCCATTGCTGGAATTGAACCTCCATCCCAGTGGGCCGCAGTCCCACGCACAACCACTACGCCACCGGGGCTCAGCCCTAGGCACTTTTTCATGTACCATATTTTTGGGGCCATAAGACGCACCCTTATTTTCCCCCCACTTTGGGGCAAGAAAGTGCATCTTATGGTCCCAAAAATGCAATATTTAGAAATTACTTGTTATCCTTTGTGGCTTGGTATTTCTGACCTTTGCCTAATTTGCCACGATCCTAGGGTGTGTGCTTCATTTTGAAAGCGAGCGTCTTCCCCGAATGCCCGACACTACGTCTTTCTGGCCACTTGTTAACTAGGGCAGATTGTTCTCATCTGTAACTGAAGAGAAAAGAAATACAGCGATTGTCAATTGTTATCTCACTGGAAATTGTTGAATAGTGAAAGAACCAGTTAGCCTTTAATAAAGTTTAATTTTTAAAAAGGCCAGCCACGGAAGAAGCCAGCTTCACTTACTGAATAACGGATTTCCGCCCACTGATTGGAAATGCTACAGCCGTTGATCCTGAAAACGCGGGTGTTCTCCTACCCTGTCTCCTTTCGTTGATCCGCCCTCAAAGGAGGAGTCTTTTCCGAAGAGCGGTGCCGCTTTTGTTCGCATGGGTCCTGCCGTGGGTCCTGCCTCCTCTCTGTGTTAGGGTTCCTGTAGCTCTTGTGACGAGCTCTGTTTTCCGTGTGTGCAGGGGCCATGCCGAGTGGCTCGCATGCGTGATTGAGAGAGTAAAGTAGAAGCAGGCCAAGATGAGCCTGCTTTGTGTGTGACTGCTATTGGCGGACGCACCTTGTCCTCGTTGCTCTTGTTTAGATAGCTTTTGCTTTGCATTCCTGGGTGTTGTATATTTCATTACTAACTGTTAGTCTGGGTAGACGAGGGACACAAAGTCATGGAGACACTCATGTATATAAGAGAGTTTTATATAAAAGGTACATTAAGAAAGCACTCCCACCCAGCCCAGTCCAAGCCCACAAGTCTGATAATAACCCATATGAACCGATACCAATCTACAAAGTTCTCTTCAGACTCATGAGACACGTGGTGATGCCTAACGCAGGACGATCACAAGTCAGTGGGTAGAAAGTCTGGATTGAGTGGTGGTGTAAGCATCTCCGCACTGGCTGACAGGGCTCTCCACGTGGCTTCTCCCGCTTCAGAGGTCAGGTTCCATCAGGGTAAGGCCATGTGGCTTCTCCGGCACCTCCAGCTCCTCGGACGCTGCCATCTTGTCTTGCCCATAGTTTATCGTCTTGGAGACTGACTCCCAACAACTGAGGAGATGGCTTCTCATCTCCATGAGGGAAATACCGCCAGATTTCTCATAAGTTTCAGGAGAAAGCCATGCCCACACAGAGGCCTCATTGGCTACTCAGTGGCTACCTCCAGATTAACAGGCTAGACTGCACCCCACATCTCAGTCATGAAATTGACATAAGCACATGACCGCCACACTATTCCTTGGGAGTGTGGCTGGCTGAGACACGTCACACTTTGCTCAAAGCCCTTTCTCAGCATCTAGAGCCAACTGTGACTCTGAAAATTGCAGGGCCATTTGGAAGAGCACGTCCAAGCTGTCTGTGTGAAAGGTGCAGTCGTCGCCTGCGATCAGATACCCCAGGGACGGTGGCACAGAGCTCAGAGGAGCAGTGCCGGCACAGAGGTACCTCAGCTGGCCTGAGTCGATGGAACTGTGGGACAGAGCAATGGGCAGGCAGGTTTCCTGGTCCCCACAGGTAGAGGCCACAGAACCATGTGGCTGAGAGCCTGCGAAATGGAGACTTTGCTGCTGGCTGAGATGAGCTATTGATATGCACCGGTGACTGCGTCCCTACCTGCCTGCAGAGCCTGTTCATTTTCTTAATAAACTTTTCATCATGAAGATGGTCAGGTGTGTGGCCAGTGCAACAAATTACCAAACCCAGCACAGAAGGAGAGCACCAGGTGGTCGGTGTCAGAATAGGGTAAAGAAGCGGGAGAGACATATCTGATCCCTGCCTCGTGGCAACAGGAAAGCTGTGGGAGACCAGATATATCTACCTTGATTGCAATTGGCTACAGTGATAAAAACCAAGCCTATCGTCATGGAGTCCATTTTAAATCGGAACCCCCAAACCCACCACTGCCCTTGAGTCCAAATGATCATGGCCCTCTCCAGGGTTGCTGAGACTATAAATCTTAACAGGAACAGCCAGCCCCTCTGTCTCCCCTGGAACAGCTGATGGGTAAACCCCACGCCTGCCAGGGTGGCGCTGTTGGGTCAGTGAGACTGCTAACAGCTCCACCTCCCAATCCGCCAGCAGCTCTTGGGGGGGGGGGGGGGGGGCGCGGTTTGCTCTCCAGTCCAGAGTGAGCCACTGTGAGTCGTACTCAATCCCGTTTCCGTGGGTTTGGCTTGGGTCTGGCTGACAGGCCTGTGATGTACAGTAAGCCTGCAGGTGAGAACTGCCCCTGAGGGTTTGTGAGAGGAGCTCTGCAAGGAGCAGGAAGCCTAACTTTCTTCTGTTGGGCGGATGGGATGCTTAAACCCCAGTCTTTACCTTTATCCTACACTTGGCATGCTTCTAGGGGCTGTGGCCATTTGCAGGCACTGTTACTTCTCCAAGGCACCCAGGAAAGGTCCGTCCACCTCAGGAGGAGCCCTAGTGTACGTGCATGCTGATTGACGGACGATCATGGTGCCGGGCAGCTACCTCCAAACCTAGGGAGTTCAGCCGCTATTAAACATTGTAGGACAAAAACAAGTATTTGATGTCTTCTATGGCAGCCAGGTGCCTGCCTTTTCTGTTTGAGTTTGGGATCTTTCCTTGGTGGCCATCTTGGGACGGAGCTTGAGAAGGGGGATGGATGGTACGTGACCAGTTCCTACAGATCCGTCATGCCATTTGCCTAGTGATCAACTCTTCAGAATTCTGAACCGTATGATTTTGGAACTTACAAACCAAATATCTAAAGTTCTCCAGGATTGAAAAGTCTAGAAATAAATAGACTGGAGAGGATAAAAGGAAGCTGTCTTTCCAGGCAGTTGCTCCGTAAAAATGGTAACACTTCTAATCTGGAAGTGAAGTCAGTTCCATCGTTAAGCTTTGCAACCACCCTGTGAAAGTAACAGGAAAAGCCCTTAGCATCAACCTGTGAGATGAAAGGGACAGTGCTGAGTCCAGGAGAGGAGGAGGGTGGCCGCAGGAGATGGTGGGGGAGGGAAGTGTTGGTACACTCGGGAGTGCAGTCCACGAGGTGACAGTGTGTGTGTCAAGTGCTGAGTACCACATCGATCTGCTCAGCAGTCACCTGATGCACACACACAATTCTAAAAGCTCGCTCTTAAACATGCTTCAATTAAACTACGAGTCAACTGTTTTCTTTGAAAAAAAAAAGTTTATTGCATATGGAAATAATAGATATCTTTTACAAAAAAAAGGTTAGAATAAAGATCTCACATTTGTAAAGGCACATATGAAACATTTTACAGCAATAACAAGGGCAGTGAGAACATAAGACAAAACGCAACTAAGACCAATATCTAAATAAGACTTTAAAAAAAAAAAACAGATAACAGTGCAAAAAATACTGTCAAAAGTCAGCCTTATACACCTGGTAATTATGTATAAAACTGGCAAGCATAAGCTTATTTACTGATAAAACAGCACATAGAATAGCATGCATAGTTTTATTTAAGGCTTTTTAATATTATTAGATAAGAGTTAAATGAAACTATAGTTGCCATGGTATTGATCAAAATGAGCCCCCCAACTTAGGGAATGTCATAAGCTTGTCTGTCCCTCCCCTGCTGGACAGCTGTAGCTTGGCGAGGGACAGGGGTTCCATTTTTCAGGGTAACAAGCGACACCCATGGGAAGGGAAAAGTGTTCTCAGGATCCCAAGAATGCCTTTTGTACAGCAACAGTACATGGCATGGTGCTCAGATCCACTGGTCTGCCCATACATACAGCGCCCCCCCCCCCCCTCGGATCCCGGGGCCACTGCAATAGGACCTTCCAGGGACTGCTGACAGATGGTAGACTTTTGTGGGCTGACCCAAGAACCTTCAGAACAAACTGCTTTCTAAGTAGGGGACTTTGCTATACACCAAAGTGAAAGCCAACATGTCAAAATTTTGAATTTAACCAAGAGTCGCAACATTTTATAAAGCAGACCAACAGAAGCATGAAAATACTGAATTTAGTACAGCTCAACAACACAGTCCAGTGAAACAAACTAGATGAGCCTGTTACTTGAGGGAACCCAAGTTCCAGAAGGTTATACGTTTAAGTCATCTGCATGTGTAAACGTTTTTCTCACAGAGGAGTCCGTAAGCAGGTTGGCTGAGCACTGATGGCCGAAGGAGGCAGGCAGGGCACGTCATCTCTGCGGAAGGGCTGCCTAGCTTCTGAAATGATCAAGTCACCAGGTCCTGACTCGTTTCCACATAATGGCAAGAAAACCGAACTGCAGAGAAACTACGCCAGGTTCACTTTGAGGCGGGTGAGGAGAAGAGAGCCCTCAATCCGAGTCTTCCGTTCTACACTGAAGGTAAGTAGGAGCGGACACGGCGGCTGAGGGGGCGGTGAGCCCCTGAGAAGACCACCACTGCTCGGGCCAAAGCTGCCCGAGAGGTCCCAGCCTAACACCTTCTGTCGTCATCGGGGGCGATGGCATCTGGTGGTTCCGTGCAATGGACAGCCTTGGGAGCCCCATCTTCCAGGGTAGCTCAGAACTGGGACTGATAGCGGGTCATGGGTTAATCATGGAAAAAGTTGGGGAAGAAAACAAGACAATCTACAGACTAATTGAACAGCAGGCTCTCTCCCCGGGGAGATCTGAGAACAGATTGTCAGTGTCCCCAGGGAGCCTAGAGGGTTTCTCTGATCCCACAGGTGGCCAGTTTGAGTTAGAAGTATTTAGGAAGCAAGCAGAGGTCAGCAAGCAGGAGTCAGAGAGAGCTCGGGAGCGTAGGGCCACACGTCCCACACGGCCTGTGAGGTTCTGTGCAAGCTCCCCTCGTGTCTTCAACAGGGCCAAAAGGGTTCCTCTAACAGAGCTCAAGCCCACCTTCTAGCCCCCTCCACTACTGAGCTGGGTTCCAGCAGTGCTTCCCAGTTGCTGTCCGTTTCCCAACCGTTTCAATTCATTCCGCTGTCTCCCTGGGCCAACTCCTTCTTCCAATCAAAGCACGATTTTCTAATCGCAGATATGGAGATGTTTTAGACAGTGACTGTCAGCATGTGACATTTTGGAAGGGTGACAACAGAAGGGTCAAGGGAAGAAAAAGGTGCCACTGGGAATTGAAGCCGAGGACAAATGTCCAGATGAAAGGCTGGCCTGGTCCTGAGTGAATGAGGAGCTCTTAGGAAGAAGATGGTGACCTCACCGAATCGCTGGCCCCTCGGGTCCTCCCGGGTCTGAGCCCTGCTGATCAGCCAGCGAGCCGGCGACAGCAGGAGGAGGAATCAGTCATGCGTTGAGGCGGTTCACGCAAAACCACATGGCTCAGCAGAATCCTGGCTAACAAGGCTGCTGGGAAAGGAAGGGCCGGACCAGCTGGTAACCGACACAGCAAGCCCTGCTATCATTGGGTCTCCCTCCCCAGGTGAAGGAGAGACAGTCCATCGTAGCAGCGAGGGGGGCCTCCCATGAGAAGCTGGCCCACTGCTGCCTTCAGTGTGGTATGACTGAAAGTGGGCTGGGGGAGTCCCAGATACTCCTGAGGGAGCCAACAGGATCGAGGTGCTTTCTGACGCACAACTCCGGGGCTGAGTGGAACACCACTCCATCCTCTGCCCACTCTTCTCCAGGAAAGCTTACCACCCTTTCTGGAAAGGTGGTCTGGGTGGCCCCCCGCTCCAGTCTTCACCTTCCTGTCTCGTAAAGGGATGTCCTTCAGTTTATTTTTAAGGCGCGAGGGCTGACCGAGTTGCTGAACAGGATGAACTGAGGCACATCCTCCCTCTACCGTACCGAACAAGGAGTGGCTGGGGCCACCGAGGCCAGGCTCACCGATATGCACTTTAACAGGGACCATTTTCATGTGGGATGAAGACCTAGCGTTGGGAAGAAGATGCAGCTGTCTGAGGCTGGAAACCAAAGTGAATCAAGCAAGATAAGAATACTTCCTCACCCGCGTTTGTAAGAAGCCCACGAGCTGAGGGCAGGGGAGGTGACGGCTACATGAGCAGTGGACAGGGCCCCTGTGTAAGGCAGCACCATTGGGGGGCCTAATTTGCCTGCATGCCCCCAGCTCCCCCTTCCCCCGCAATCAGCGGGCTTCTGTTTCTTTCAACATTGGCCACAAGAAGGTCTGTTGCCCTCGAACACTTTAATAGATCGAAAGGTGAAGATGAAAACCATTCTGCTTCCTTGTTTGTCGAAGGCAGTGCCAAATGCAATCGAACCACGTGGAGCCCTGTGGCATAGGGAGGGACCCGTGGACCCAGCAGTTTGCTCTAGGAGACAAAGAGGAGGCTCTACTCCTGTGGAGAGAAACCTGTCTGCCCTGGCTCACTGGGTCTCAATGCGTTGGAATCCACTCATGGCAGTGAGTTTGAGTTTAGTGAAGCCACCCAGGGTGTCACGTGTAGAGCCGTGGGGCAGTGGAAAAAAATGAGTCAAGTGCCCACGGACAAGCTGGGTTTCTCTTTGGAAGCAGCACTGGATGGTTTCGTACTGTGCTCACAGAAAGAACTGGCAGTGTGGCAGTTGTCTGGTAACAAACACTGTCACTTGAACACTGAGCAGCAGAAAATCCTTTGGTAAAGCAGAGAGATGCAGACTTCCCACAAAGAGCTGGCCTAGCACCAACGACGCTGGTGCTTCAGGCTGGCAATTTCCTTCTCTAGGGCTGTCCCGACACAGTGAGAGAGCAAAGGATCGATTTAACCACCGGCCCCCGTCTTACCCCACATGCCTTTGCCAAAGGACCCCAAGAGTCACACCTTAGTCCAGCACCACCCTGCAGCGGGAGAGGAAGAAAGGGAGCGCTTCAGGGCCCGTACATTGCGCTCCATCACCACGGCGGCGGAGGGGTGACGGAGAAATCTCACCCAGATTTTACTCTAAGAGAGGGTGGCAGCTGCGTGTGCAAAAGATGGATCCCGTGCCCCGGAAGATGGCTTGTTCGCCAGGTGAACCGGTGGTCTTGGCGTGATGACAGCCGACCCCTGCCTGGAGGGGAGTCATACCCTGGGAGGAAGTCTGAGGTCTGCTACGGACGGGCCCTCGGCGCCACGTAACACGGTGCCCACAGGCCTTCCTACAGAGGCACAGCGGGGTAGGAGACACTTGTCCTCAAGCGCAAGCCCCAGGGAGGGGGCTGGGGTCACAAAAATGAAAGGTGCCCCGCTACGGCAGCCGGACAAGGTGGTCTTCTGGCTGACGTAGCTGCAAGCCAATTTGGGTTCATCTTGAAATTGGGGGTGAGGTTAACGTAAAGGGACTGCAATCGGTATGCTTGGCTCCCTCACGAGCCCCAGGAAGACACCCACTTTTTAAGAAGCCTGGGGACTGGTGAACTCTCACCGGAAGTAAAACAGGATCCCAATGGACATTTCATTTGGAGCAATCTATCACCGGCTGGAAATGACCCACAAGGTGACGAGGTGGTAAAAGGCCTCACCTCGTGTCCCTGCTCAGGTCTGGGAACCAGGGTCACAGTTTCCGTGAGCCAGTGGCAGACAGCCACAGACGCCCTTCCCAGCAGAGCCCACAAAGAGGCCCTCCCTAAGTGGGTGGAGAAGGGAGGGGCCTCAGGTCACTTGGACAAGCGATGGCAATTTAAATATAATTCTTCTCAACGAAGGACCACTCGAGAGGCCACACTGTCCCCCTGCAACGTTCCCAGAAGCGGACTGCTCCCTGCCAAGAGCCCATGTGGAGATGCTTAGTCCTCCTGTCCCCTCCGACCATGTCACCCAGCTCGCTCAGCCCACCCTGACAGAGAGCGAACCACATTGGCACATCCCACAAGTGCAGGGGCCCTCCCTTATGTCCCATCCACAGAAGCAGCCATAAGCAGCCTTATGTCCCATCCACAGAAGCAGCTACCGTATGCAAATACGGCTACTTTCTCAAAGTGGGGAGGGGGGTCTCCCCAGAAGCCCCAGTGGGGCTTGGCAGGACTGGCTCGGCCACACCAGCAGTCCGGCTCCTCCTCGTCACTAAGAGGAAAAGCAGGGAGAGGAGGAAAGAGAGAACAGGGGACCATGGGGAAAGTCCAAATGCAGCAGCTGAAAGGGTCGTGAGATGGATTTTTTTCTGCGCCCCCCGCCCCGCTTCCATTTTTAATTTTCTCCCTTCAAGTCCAAACTGCAGCAATAGCATCTGACAGCTCCAGCTTCAGACTTGATACATCATCAGGAAATCATTCCAAAAGCTCTAACTAGATAACTAATTTAATACACTTTGCTTCAAGGTTTATTCCTTGGCTGGCTTCCCAGCTAGAAAGCATCTCTGGGCAATTATTATGCAGATGCCAGGGAGCGGGGTTTCAATGGCTGCTCTGATGTGCCCGGCGTGAGGTTGGCATCGGTTGTGATGTGAAAAGGAGTACAGAAGTGTGCTCAAGAGTCAAAAGCATTTGTCTTTCTAAACCTGAACCGCGGATGTAAACGGTGGTGGGCTAACTTGGGAATGTGCTCCCTTGGGCGCAAGTCCAAACGTCCGCTAGGAAACTGGATGTTAAATCTACCCCTTCCCTACATTTTGTGTCTGAGCGGACATTCACCAGCCCAAGGTGGGGAATGGACAGGTTTCAGGAAGCTTGTATGAGAGCCTCAGAGAGCCCAGGTCTCCATGCCACCTAGAGGCATGTGAACTCTGTACCCGTGGGGGCACTAGGAGATGAAGGGAGTGCTGGTGGGGTGTAGGAGGCACTACCCCGACGGTCGTACACCAGGCTGCACACCAGCTCTGAGCAGAGGACCCCAAGGGTAGAGGCTCTTGAAGGAAGGAGACAAACACCTCTTTGTCTGAGGAGACCCTGGTTCCGAGGCGCTCATAGGGTGCTGGATTCCGATCCACTGAAAAACGCCAAACTAATTGTTCTTTCCCCAACACCCCGGAGAATTCCAGGAGGTACTAAGCTCAGTTGAAAGTATACGTCCACGGCTCCCAGGAGCAAAGGCTGGGCCTCCTACTCCCACCACCTGAGGGCAGTGATGCCTAAAATAAAAATTTAAAAAAAAAAAAAAAAAAAAAAGAAAGTATACGTCCTGACCGACCGATTCTTCCAATCCTGGAGAAAGAAGAGAAGTCCTCCAGTCCCCGCAGGCTCACTCTCAATGTGGAACTGCCACGGTAATGCCAGGCCAGAGGTGCAGCTCTGCTGGTAGAACGGTGCTGATTCATACTCCAAAGTTCCTCTCCAAGAACTCCCCCTCTTCCACACACACACACACACACACCAGTCTGCTGGGGTGTGGAGACAGGATGTCACACAGCCATGGTCTTTGCGACCCGTTTGCGGGCACTCGGTGCATCGTTTCAGCTCAGAGAAAGAGGGCAATCACGGAAGAAGGCCAACTGGGGTGCTGCCGGGAAGAGTCGGCTCAAAAACAGAGCCAAGATCCACAAACACGCTCCAGGAAAACCAGGCAGGAGAGAGGAACCTTCCCCAGAAAACCAGGCGGGGCAGGGGGTAATGTGTGGAATGGGATTCTGAAGGACTTAAAGGGAAGAGGCAGGTGAGGCTGGGCAGAGGCCAGCCGGAGAGGGAGACAGGGAGAGAAAGACCGCAGGACTCCGAGGGAGACACATGGCTCGTGGCTTTTGATGGGGGCCGAGGTCTGGATTACAGGGTGTGGGCAGGAACTGCTCTGCTCTCAGGCCAAGGCCTGGAGATGGGCCTGGAGAAGCTCCCCGGCCCAGTGGGCTCCATCTCAGTACAGACAAACGGCCCCCAGTGCTCAGCCTCCCCTCCCCCCCACCCAACCCAACTGCTCCCATTATAACCTTTCCAATGACTTTGAGTGTGATGGAGACCCGGAATGCACCCAGCACCACCACCCCACCCCCCCCACCACCACCACCCCCCTTTCAGGCACCAGGCCAGCACAAACATAGTATTTACATAAGAACAACCAGCAAGGCTCTGCCTGATGACTTGCTCTTCCCACTCTGGTCCATTATCCCCTCTCAATCGGGCAGGAGGCCTAAGTGAACAGATGGCCTGGCCCAGGGCCTCCAGGCCACCGGGCTGGGCCCACAGAGCGAGCAGGAAGCAGCAGCAGAGGCCTATGGTATAGTCCCCGGCCGTGGGCAAATGCAGACTTTTAAGAGCCCAGTGTGACGGGTGGTCGGGAAAGATAGAGCACAGAGCTGGCCATTTAGCCGGGGCGACAGAGGGAGGTTAGTAAGGGGAGCACATCCCCGGGCTGCTCCTGCCTTCTACTCAAGCTTGGAGGCAGAGCAGAGAGACGGAGGAAGGCCTAGGCCGCGAGGAAGGAGAGCGGAAGCCGAGTAGCCGTTGGGGTGCACATAAGAATGTGAGAACACGGTGTGTGCTTTTCCTCGGCACAGGGTCTTGGACTCTTGCCTTTTGTTGTAGTATTTCAAGATGCATTCTTTTTTCTTGCCATCATGGATTTGGATATCAGCAATTCCACTGGTGCAGGGTTGGCTACAAATCCCGCTGCAACTTCACTAGAGAGACATGCGTCCTCCTGCCTGGGTCCCAAACACCGCTGGCCCAGCGCTTCAGTAATCCCTGCTGCCATGTTACCATGCAGATCAGTCACCACGTGGTTCAAAGGGAAAGATTGCTACACTGTGAAGGCTGCATTACAATGACCCACGATCGTTATTTAAAAGGGCATGGGCGGGGGGCGGGGAGAAAAATAAATTATCTCATATAAAATAACACAAGTGTCTGGGAAGAATCTCGGGTGCCCTCAGGGACAGCCCGTGGCTGGCCTGTCGCTAGCCACCTGCACCCAGCTGGTGAGCCGAGGTTGTCGTGCCTACCCAGCCGTGAGTCGGCGCCGGGTCCCTGCTGGCGGGGACTAGATGAGCCGGGAGCTCTGCAGGAACTGGATGAGGACTTGGTAGACAAACGTGTACTGGGCGATGGTCTGGATCATGAACATCCTCTGCTCCCTGAGGAACCTCAGCATCATGGGCACTTCCACTTTCTGCAAGAGGAGAGAGCGCGAGCAGGTCAGTCTGTCGTCCTGCCGGCACGCAGGACGTGCACACTCCCGACCGGGCCCAGGTCCAGGTGACACAGAGGGCTCTGCACCCGGCCCGAGGTTGGATCAAGGAGTCGACTTCCAGAAACTGGAGCTTCGGCTGGCCCCGAGAGGGCCTTTGGCTAAACCACACCGCCAACATTAGCGGTACATTACCAAGAGCCATGGAGTGCGACACGCTATCCTGGTTGGTGAGCACCGCGCGGCTTGGGGCACTACCACCACATGGAAGAGGCTGACAGGAGGACACACATTTGCCAGGCAGAAGCAGAGGCAGACACTTTTGTAGTGCACATCAGGGGCTGCTTGAGGGACAAGGGGAGGGTACAGCCTATGCATTTCTTTGTGAGGGGATGAAATGCTTTTGGAAAGAACGCAGTGGTGGTGCTATACAAGGTGGTGAGTATCATTCATGCCACTGAATTTTACACTTGGAAATGGCAAGCTTTCTTGCCTGTTAACCGAGCTTACACCCGCCCGGTTCTTTGCAGAGAGGCGAGATGACGGCGTGCTGAGAGCACAGGCTCTAGTGCCTGGAAGGCTGGTGGAACAGTGCTGGCACAGGGCAAGCGGTCACTACCAGTGAGCTTGTTTGTTTGTTTCTGGTGACCTTTTGTTATTATCTATAGGACGGGGCTCCAAATAATTTGTGGGTAAATGCTATGATCTTTTTTTTTTTTTTTAAGGCTTTCAAAGCTGTACATCTTTTTATTTTTCCCAATAATTTTATTGGGGGTACTTGCAGCTCTTATAACATTCAACACATCATTTTGTATCAAGCATATTTGTACACGTTGCCATCTTTATTTCCAAATATTTTCTACTTGAGCCTTTGGTATAAGTTCCTCTTTCCCCCTCTTTAAAAAAAAAAAAAATCATTCCATCGGGGGCCAGATTCTATCATCTTTTCATTCCATTTACCCACAAAGTTTTTTGAAGCCCCTCTCATATGATTAGTGTGATTTTGGGTTATCATTTTCAGCAGCCCCTTCAGTGTCATGATTCCATCACAAGAGCCTATGAGATGGGGGGTCCCCCCCACCCCACTAAAAGTTCCCCCCAAACAGTATATTCTCTGACATTGGGGCAGTGTGGGGACCAGGCAAAAGACTCCCCTATCTCTCCATAAAACGATTCCAATCACTTTAAAGATCCAGCCCCAGAAGTTCTGCTGCCCCTTGACCCCAAATCCTGAGGCAGGTGACAGTTGCTCCATCTGGCTGGGAGGAAATTTTTTTCCTCTCGGCTCCATGAAGAAGGGAGAAAAGCAAAATGAAGACATCTGCTCCTTGGCCAGTAAAACTCTGGCCTTTTGTCATGAGCTCATCTGGGGCCCAGAGTAAAATCCCTGGAGCCCAGAGAAAGCAGAGAAAGTATGGCCAATCATCAAACCAGTGCTTTCGACTGGGAGGAGGATGGGAGAGTGTGTTACATCCTACCTGCCAACACAAACCAGGCAGCAGGCAACCAGACTTGTCCCCACGGGCCAGGAGACCCTTTGGGCCCACCTCCCAGCCCCACCTCCTCTTCAGTACCTGTGATTCCGAGTTTGCGCCCAATTGAACTGTGCTAAAGAAAAACCTGCGCCGGGGCAGTGTCTAGAAACAAAACAAAGCAAAAACAACGGAAAGCCACTTCGCTGGGAAAATACTCCCTGGGCCTGAAACTATATCAGTACAGAGTAGAGAGCCCCACCCCCCGCCGGCAACATGGACCCACAGCATGGCCAAGGGATAAAGTTGGGAGGGAAGGGAAGCATGAGTCATCTTGCTATCTTTGAATATCAATGGGAACAGAAGTTCTTTCTGGACAACCAAGTTCCAGCAAAGAATGTTCTGGCATGCCACTGGGCATTGAGGAAATCCACTCTGGAGAGCAGCGAGTGGCCCTGCTGGCTCTGGGAGGCCCTCGCTCAGCACTGGGCTGCTCTGACAAGCGCGTCTGATGATCAATGAGCCCTCGTGTCACCGCATCATCGTGGAGGCTCAGCCTTTGATGGGTCTCCAAAGAGCTCGGAACAGAACACCCTTTCATGTCAGACAAGGCAGAATGAATAGCTTCTCAAGTGAAAACAGGGACGGTGGAAGAGCTCGCAGGAAACAGAGGAAAGAGGGGGGAGTTGGAGACCAGAAGGCGAGCTCTCTCTGAGGGGAGGCTATGAGGAGGCCTGCCCACTGCCCTGCAGTCCAGTGGGACCAGGGCGAACTCATGTGCCACTGCTCTGTGCTTGGGCTGCACTGTGTCCTGCTCAGGAGGCCCAGTGCTGGGACTCGGAGGCAAGCTATTCCCTGTACCAGAGACCCTGGGCGCAATCAGTTCCAGCATAGCTTCTAATCACAAGGCTGGCAGCTAGATCCCTCTAGAGGGGCCTGAGAAGCCAGTCCTGGTGAGCCACCTCTGAAGGCTCCCACTCATTGAAGACCCCCAGGGGGGCACAGCTCTACTCTGCCACCACGGGGCATCCTGTCTGGTTGGGGGGGTTGGGACCAGAGAGGCATGGAGAGGCAAAAAGATGAGAACTCCCAAAGAAGCTGATGCCGCGTGAGGTGGTTTCCATGGATTGCACAGGGGGTGTCCTGTCTAGCAGTAGGTTCTCTCTCTCCCTCTCTCTCTCTCTTTACATGGGGCCATAGTTCACATGATCACTCTTGTAGTTTTCAGCAGTACCTATGTCCCTATGAATAGCTTAAAAGCTCCTGAAATTAATTTTTGAAAGGCAGGGTGTTTGAACGTGCTGACACTTTGCTTGTATTGTTTTCTGGGGAGGTTTCTATCTAAGGTGCTTGGTGGTGCCATCTGCGCCTGATGTTCCAAACTATGCAGTGAACACGCAGGCTACACCATGCCCTTCCTCCAGGGTGAAGAACAACCAAACCACTATAAAAACCCTCCTAGAATTGGCTGGGCTGGAGAATCTCAAACCTGAATGAGAATTAAAGCCTGGCATTGGCACAACTTCTCGTCTTGGTGCCGCGGTTTAGGGGGTGCCACTAGACACCAGCCAAGTCGCTCAGTGGTCTTGGGGCAAGTGTCTGGTCCCGTTCCTGAGCAGCCGTGGGGACAGAAGAGAAAAAGTAGACCAGTATCCTTAGAACCAGTACCTGTGACCAGATGCTGTCTGTGGCACCAGCTTGCCTCACGGCCAGTCCGTGTGAGCCAGACAGGTGCTGTGCCTAGGCAGGTGCTCCGTGTCTGATCTTTCTCTTGAGGTACATGAATGTCTCACCTTTCCGGTGGTGGCTGGTGTTTAACCATTTGTACACACAGGGACCAAAACCCCAAGCACACCCACTGCCTTTGATGCTAAACCCTGTCGTGCCCCAGGTAACGAGCGTGTACAGGAGGTGTCCATTGGCCTCTAGTGGCTGTGTGTCTCCTCTGGGGCACGGACACTGCCCCTGGGTGTCCCCCTCACTCAGCAGCAGTGCAGGCAGGCCAGGCACCCAGACAACACAGGCTTAGCAACTCTTCTCCCTGTGGGGCTGGGCTTGCAGGGGCTGCAAAGACAGGCAATGTTTGCCTACTTGGGTGTCTACCCTGGCCTGCTGAGCCACACAGCTCCAGGTCTAGACTAGAGCAAATTACCACTTTTAAAACAAAAATCTCGCTCAGAAGCACAGAAAGCACTTTCAAAGCATACACAATTTCCACCCCCATTCCTCATCGGATTTAGGCCAAAACACATCCTAGAAATACAGCTACCCTCTATGCGACCAAATAGTTGGGCATGGGACATGATCTGCCATGCAACCAGATGGCCTACCAGCCACGGTGGGCTTCTGAAGCTCACTCCTGATCAAGTCTGGGCTCTCCAAATGCTTCCTGCCTGGCGCTCTTCCGTCTTACTCTTATCGGGGCGGCTCTGGGAGCAGCCAGAGGCAAAGACAGGAAAGGCTGGAAAGGTCAGATTCAAATAAGGAATCTTGGGCCTGGAAAACGGGCCAAGTTGGTGGGGGGTGGAGAAACCCCTGGAAACGAAAGGGCACTGGCACAGTTTGGCCAGGCCAGTGTGCCTATTTGTGGCACATTCTGGAGGAAGCCCAGAGTGACTTACTTCATTGTGCTCCAGGCAGTAGATCATCAGTTCTGAGAGGATGACCACGCCCGTCCTGCCCACGCCCGCACTGCAGTGGACGACGATGGGTGGGTGCCGGTTCTCGGTGCCTTCCAACATGCTGTTGGTATGGCGACGGACAGACTGGATCTCCTCCAAGTAGGCTGCAAGACAGAAGGCCAATGCTGTCACCCACATCCTCCATGGCTTTGCAGAAAAGGGAGGGGGAAGAAAGCTGGTGTTGAGTGCCCTCCCCCTCAGCCTCCTCCCCCACTTTTTTTTCATTTTAAGTGACAATAATTTACAGTTCTTACAAGACACTAATTATTTGGCTGGTACTCACTGCCTATTTCTGGATCCAGAAAGGACCAGCTGGGAGTCAATTAGTTCATGGGAGAATTTGTTCTTTAAATTAAATAGTTCTTTTAAAAAAATTAAATTCTGTTTTCCCCTCTGCAAATCCCCAAGTCCCCCAAGCAGATGATTCTAGACATTACTTACAGCAATTTTTACTATTAACAGACTGGGACCAGAATGACACAAAGCCCCCTTGAAATCCCCGCCTGTCAGAGCCAATTTCTAGTGGGAAGAGAGCATCCATCTGTCCGTTTCCCCTCCTGCCCTGAGGAGGGAATGTCAACAGAAGACTGGTTGCAGTTTTAGGTTTCAAATTAGACTGTGCAGGGTCTGCTTCTCGGCATGAGGCTATGACCAGGGTTTTACAGGGAGGAGCCCAGGATGAGCCCCCAGGCAAAGGGAACATGAGTGTGGGGCGGAGGGGATTGCTCCATCCCTTCCTTCCTTCATCTCGGTCAACATCTGGGCAGGGAGGCCCGGGAGGGTGTGCCATGTCTGCTCACTACTCCAATGTGACATAGGAGGAAAATGACTGTGATGTTAGTGCTACCACCAGGATCTTGAAACAAGGGAAAAGAATCTGTCTGTGCAATCCACAGACTGCCCTCACACTGGAGAACGTCAAGGATGCATCCAGATTTTCCAGAAGCTCAAGGAAGAAACCGGTTTGGAGGGTTGTCAATATTTGGCAAACTTCATTGCTGGGCAGTGGGATCAATAAAACTGCAGGGGAAACGCTCAGATTGGTACTGAGAAAAGAGTGCTTTGAACTATCCTAATAATTTAAAAGCATCTGCTCACATGTAATTACAAAGAACCCAGATTTTCCATTGTAACATTATGCAATTATAAAGTAATCAGAAGTAATTTGCCAAAATAAATGACTAATCATAATGTAGAATGAGCACAAACACAACAAATCAAGAGGGTCGAAGAGTGGCCCGGGCGGGACAAAGACAGCAGTGCCTAATGGGCACCTATCTGAACTACAACACCCAGAGCCTAGAATTCTCTTCATGACTTCTTGGCTTCACAAAATAGCTATGGTTGACACTGTCCTAAATTTATGAAGGAAAATACAGGGGATGTTGACACTTTGATCAAATGGGCTTTAATCGATGAAAGGCTGATAAGGTAGACTCAAGCAGAAGTGTGCCCTGTCAATTGTACTAATAGAGTATTTTACATGACAACCTACTAACAACTTCAGTCGGGTGGCAGGCAATTTAGCCCAGGTACTATTCTGCGCACGCGCGCGCGCGCACACACACACACACACACACACGGACACACCCTTGTAGCCCAATTTACTCACAAGCCAAATACTTTTTAGGGTTTTTTTTTTTTTACCTAGAAGAAAAAGTCAGCATTTCTTTTCTTTTTTTTTCTTTTTTTTTTTGGGGGGGGGCATCACTGCCCTCAGGTGGTGGGAGTAGGAGGCCCAGCCTTTGCTCCGTGGAGCTGGAATTGGGATGGAGATCCCAGTGGGCCGCAGTCGTGCGCACAACCACTACGCCACCAGCTCAGCCCCTCTTTTCTTTTTTAACAATTAACTTTTCATTGTGATTTCAGAAAAGGATTCAAGAGCAGATCACTTTTCTGTTCAAGAATTCACACACGTTTCATGCCATGCATTGACTGCAATACCCGTCATTCCTCCTTGCACGTCTCCTCCTTTCCTAACTGCTCTGATCACGGTCCTAGGTAAACGCTGCCCTCTGGATCCTGGATGGCTGAAGTTTGTGAAGTGGACAGTCTTGCCTAGCATCATTGTTCTCCTTTCAGATCTGCTTGCTCTTGAGCTGAAAATCCAGCCGATGAGTTCAATCCCCCATCTGAGTGGTAACGAAGGGTCACTGTCTCAGGGGCTACGGCAGTCTCTACCTGACCAGTCCCCCCAGTCTTTTTTGTGATTCTGAGTTTTGTTCCACACTCTTTCTCGCACTCTCTCCAGGACCTTCTAACGTGACCCTTTTCAGAAGAGCTGGCAGTGGTAGCCAGGCACCACCTAGTCCTTCTGATCTCAGGGTTGTGGTGAGCTGTGTTTACATGGACCGTCTGTGGCCCGGACTAATTGCTTTTGTGTGCCTTCAGTTTCCCTCACCTTTCTCTTCTCCAGATGGGGACAGAGAAACAGCTGCGTCTCAGATGCCAGCTACTACTGACCACAGAGCACTCTTGTTTCAGTCTTTACCTCTGCTGCTTTTCACTCTCCCAAACCTCCCGGTGTGCTTTCCTCCGTCACTTTTCCTGACCTCTCTTTTACTGTACAGCGCCTTCCAGCCACCCAAGACCAGACACACTTACCACTAGCCTCTCGTTTACCTTCCCCCTCCACATCTGATAACAATCAAAGAATGTTTCTTCTAGTGGGAAAGGCTTTGGTTGACTTTTTAAAAATTGTGGTTTTATATGGTGTATGCCCTTCAGACTTATTTCACTTAGCATAATGATCTCCTGATGCATACATGTCACGAGGGATTTCATAGATTTATCATTTTCCTCAAATGCTACACTGTACTACATTGTGTGCATGCACGTCTCACAGTTTGTTTAGCCTTCTTCCAGGGATGGGTATTTGGGTGGTTTCCATCCTTTTGATATTGGAAACAATGTTGTGGTGACCACAAACATCTATTTGTGCTACAGCTTTGCTTTTCTCTAGGAAGCAAGGTGTATTCCTGCTTCCAATTTTTAAAAGAAAGCACTATGTCATTTCTCATCATTTTACAGTCCCACTGGCAATAAGGAAGGGGTCTAGTCTCTTTACACCTTTGCTAGCACTTATTGTTTCTTGTTTTTTTGAACTTTGCTATTAATAATGCAAATATTAATAAATACAATATCTTGTTGTCTAGAAGTGCACTATGTCGAGTGTCTCTGGTGGTATAGTGGGTTATGTGCTGGGCTGCTGATTGCAGGATCAGCAGTTCAATTGTATTAGCCACTCGTTGGGAGAAGGATGAGGCTCTTCCTCCTCTCAGAAAAACTTACTATCTCATCAATTCTAAGGGGCATTTCCTCTCTGCCTCTCACTCACAGTCGTTGAGTCGGTGCCAGCTCATGGTGATCCACCAGAACAGGGTAAAACGGTCCTTGTGGGTTTCTGACTGTATCTCTACAGGAGTAGGATGCACTATCTTTCCGTCTCCAGAGGAGAAACTGGTGGTTTTGAACTGCCAACCTTGTGGTTAGCAGCCCAACACATAACCACTATCCCACTCGTTCCTAGAGGGTTTCCTGTGATTTAAAATTGAATCAATGGCAGTGGTTGGGTGAGTTTAAAGACTAATGGATCAAGAATATCTTTTCCATGTGCTTCTTAGTTTTCCAAACATTGTCTTTGGTGAAGGGTCTGTTCATTTTTTTGGCTCATTTTTAAGTTGGATTTTTTTGTCTTTTTCTTGTTGAGGTGTTAACTATTCCTATATGTCTTAGAGATATGGTATATGTCTGATATTTCATTTCCAAAATAAATCCCCAGTCTACGAGTTCTCTTTTTACTCTTTTGATGAAAATATTTCATGCACATATATGTCTAATTTGTAGGAGATCCCAGTCATCTATATTGTCTTCTGCTATTTGTGTGTTTTCAGCTATATTTAACAGGGGCCTCTATATGAAGGCTCCTGAGTTTGTCCCATGTAGTCCTGGTGGCCTAGTGGGTACAAGTTGGGCTGCTCACTGCAAGGTCAGCAGTAAGAAAACATCAGTCCTTCTGTGGGAGAAAGGTGAGGCCTTCTAACCCCCATACAGTGTCCAGTGGGGTGGGGGTGAAGAGAGAGAAAGGGAGAAATGATTACAGGTTGGATATATAACCTCACCCCACCCCCACCACCCCTGGGGACATAATAGAATTGTGAGTGAAGGAGTACAACGGACTGTGTAAGATAGGAAATAACAATAACAGTATGTAATTGATGAATGATTCATGAGTGTAGGAAGGAGGGAGAAATAGGAGCTGATACCAAGGGCTCAAGTAGAAAGAAAATGTTTTGGAAATGATGACAGCAACATATGCATAGTTGTGCTTGATGCAATTGAATTATGGATTGTTCTAGTTCTAAGATCTGTAAGGATCTATAATTGGATCTATAAGATCCAATCAAATGACTAAAAGAATTTTAGAGTTACAGTCTGGAAAACCCACAGGGGGAGTGTGATGGGTAGGTCTGTTAAGCCAACATGGCCACAGAAGATTGGTGGGTCTGTTGTGACGGCATGGCCAATGAACACAGGGATGAATTGAAGGGCAGAGATAGGAAGGGCTCAGCGAGTCCCGCCCTCTCTCTTGCTTTAGGATCTTCAACCAGCTAGCTGCTTTGTTTGTCCTGTGCCTCGACCTCCAAGCAACACTACCTGTGCGACACCTAATCATGGACAGTAGAGCTGTGAGTTGAGGTTCCTTCAAGCCCTGCTTCGCCACACTCCTGGGATATACATCTCTTGAGCTGGGGACTGTTGGACTCTGCCATCTGGCTGACTGTTGGCGACCTTCTCTGCCGTTTGCTGCCTATGACCAGATAGTCTGAATTACTCTACAGAGGACTACTCAGCGGCCCTCAAGACTTGAAGGACTGCCAGTCTATTAGCTGTCTCACGCAAGTGAGTTGTACCGAGTAATTTGGACTGCTTTATAAATTAGTTAACTATTTCTTTCTTATCTTATATACCCCTCTCAATATATAAATATATAAAGAGAACTACTAGTGTCCTGGTTTTATTTCTCTAGAGAACCCTCTCTGACACATGCAGTTCTATCCTGTCCTGAAGCATCGCTAGTAGCCAGAATTGACGGGATGGAAGTGAGTTTGGTATGGAAGCTGTCCCTACTCTTTCAGGGATGATCTTTATAATTCTATGTTTTTGATCCATTTTGAAATTTTCTCTGTGTGTGTGTGTGTGTGTATCCTTAGAGAGTTGGGTCCTGCTTCACTTTTCTGCAACTGGATATCCAATTTTGCCAGCACTATTTGTTGAAAGGATCTATCGTTTCTCCATTTAATATGTTGGGACCTTTTGTCAAAGATCAGTCCATAAATGGATGGGTTTAACTTTCTAGAAGAAAGTCAATAGAGGGTAGTTCCCACGTTCTCAATTGTGCTCCATTATGCTATAGGTCTCCAGCATACAGTAATAGGATGTTTTGACTACTGCAGCTGCATACTAGTAGATTTGGAGATAGGGAGATTAGGGAGTCTACTTTGTTCTTTAGTGGTGTTTTGCTTATTGAGAGTCTCTTTCCCTTCCATATACACTAAGTGATTCGTTTTTCCATCTCTTTATTTATTTTTTTTTTAGGGGGGGGGGGTGGTATCACTGCCCTGGTGGGAGTAGGAAGCCCAGTCTTGCTCCTGGAGCGCTGCTGCTGGATTTAAATCACCAACCCTGTGGGTCGCAGTCCTGCACACAACCACTACACCACGGGGCTCAGCCCTCCATCTCTTTAAAAATGGTGCTGAAATCTGGATTCAGATTGCATTATATCTGTACATCACTTTGAGTAGTAAGGACATTTTCACAATGTTAAGTTTCTCTATCCATGAGCATGAGCATACTTTATCCTGGATACTTTATCCTGGATACTTTATCATGGATATTCTCTATCCATGAGCATACTTTCATTAATGTAACTCTCTTTTGTTTCCTAGTGTTTTATAGTTTCCTATTTCTATTTATTACTAAGTTTTTTGTTTTTGAGGTGGCTATTATAAATGGTATTGCTTTCCTGACATCCTTTCCAGAGCTTTCTTTGTTAGTGTAAAGGAGTCAAAATGACTTCTGTATTTTGATCTTGTACCCTGTCACGCTACTAATGTCTTGCTTAGTTCCAACAATTTTCTTGCCAAGCCTTTGGGGTTTTCTAAAAGGAGCATCATGACCATTTGTACATAGTTTAACTTCCTTGCCAATTTAGATTCTTTTAATTTCCTCTCTTCCATTCGTCCTTGAAGACTTCTAGCACAATTGTGATAGCAAAGGTGATCATCAGCATCCATCTCTGTTGTTCTGCCTTGAGTCACCATCAACAATGACAGCTAATGACTATCAGTTCAAATTAAAATAAGCTTCAAATGTTTCACCAAAGCTACTAGCCAATCATCAAACCAATCTTTTATTGTTCCCATTTTCTGTCTCTTAGAGAAAGTTCAATTAGTGGGGAAAAAAATCACCAGTAAAGGGGTGGAGGTGAGCAGTGTCAGGAGGAAAGGAGGTCCTGCAAAACATCCCTGTCTTTCTCATTAATGTGCTGCTGCTCTGCAAATCACTGGCTATTTGATCTCGGATAAATCACTCAACCTCCCTAGATCCTGTCCTGGATACTCTGACTCCTATCTTCATTGCCACATTCTACTTCTGTCTCCAATCACCACCACATTAATGAGAAACAAAATACTTCTTATTTCAGAATTTTCCTGCGGGAATGTATAAAACAGTACAGTAACATACTTACAAAAACCTCTTCTTTCTATCCTTCTTCCCCTTTCATTTCCTCAACCTACCTCATTCTCCCCCACTCCATTGTAAGGAAATATAAAAATAAAATCAAGGGTATTTTCATTATCCAACACCTCCACCTGGATGACAGGCTGATGCATACCAGCTGGCCTCTGGCCCGCTAGAGAGTCAGCAGCACGCACATATAAATCTGCAAAGAAGTCTAGGACTTGTCCTCCTCCTTCCCCCTTCTTTTATCTCCCCTCATCTTGGGTCTTTGTTTTTTAAAAAAATCATTTTATTGGGGGCTCATACAACTCTTATCACAATCCACCCCCACCCCCCATCCATTGTCAAACACATTTGTACATTTGCTGCCCTCATCATTCTCAAAACATTTGCTTTCTATTTAAATTCTTGGCATCAGCTCTTCATTTTCCCCCTCCATCCCCACCCCCCTCCATGAACTCCTGATAATTTATAAATTATTATTACTTTGTCATGTCTTACACTGTCCGATATCCCCCTTCACCTACTTCCTTGTTGTTTGTACCCCAGGGAAGAGGTTATTTGTAGATCTTTACAATCAGTTCCCCCTTTCTATCCACCTGCCCTCCACCCTCCTGGTATTGCCATTCTCAGCACTGGCCCTGAATGGACCATCTGTCCTAGACTCCCTATGTTTCCAGTTACTATCTGTACCGGTGTTCATATTCTGGTCTAGCTGGATTTATAAAATTGGGATCATGATAGTGAGAAGAAGGAAACAGTGAAGAACTACAGGATATTTATATGTTTCGTCGTTGTTACACTGCACCCTGACTGGTTTGTCTCCTCCCTCTGTAAAAGGATGTTCTGTTGCCTACAGTTGGGCTTTGAGTCCCCAACCTGTATTACTCTCATTTTTAATTATATTATTTTTAGTTCTTTGATACCTGATACTTGATCTCTTTGAAACTCATGGCCACACAGGCAGGTGTGCTTCTTCCACATGGGCTTTGTTGCTTCTGAGCCACGTGGTTGTTTATCTTCAAGCCTTTAAGACCCCAGATGCTGTATCTTTTGATAGTCGGGTACCCTCAGTTTTCTTCACCACATTTGCTTATGCACACATTTGTCTTCGGTGATTGTGTCGGGAAAGTGATCATCATGAAATGCTAATTTAATAGAACAAAGTGTTCTTGCATCAAGGAAGTACTTGAGTGGAGGCCCATGTCTATCTGCTGCCTTAATATTAAGCCTATAAATATATGCACTTAGATCAACTTCTCCATCATTATATATAAATATATTTACATATGTACATGCCTGTATTTAGACCTCTCTAAGTGCCACTTGCCTCCTAGTTCTTTCCTCTAATTTCTTTTACTTTCCTCTTGTCCCACTATCATGCTCAGTCTTCATTTGGGTTTCAGTAATTTCTCTGTTACCTTACCTTTGATCAGGCCTCTCACACCCTCCTTGCCACTGATTTCGGATCACTTGTTGTTCCCTTGTCCCTGGGTTGGTCAACACCACCTCCTTTCCCGCACCTCCCCCTGTCTCAATATCCAACCCACCCCCACCCCCTATCCCAGACCATAAGTCATGTTGTTTTCTCCTCCTGACTGATCATCTAGCCCATCTTAGCTAGATAGACCTGCAGAGATTAAAATAGGCCCTTTGTTTTTATTTCAAGTTATTGTAAAAATGTAACTAATACATGCCTATTGACCATGTTTCACACGCACAATTCATCAATGCCAATGACATGCAATGTTGTACAACCATTACCAATGTCTGTTGCCCAGAGCTTCCGCCTTAGTTGGATAAGTCAGGAATGTGGTCTCCCCACAAACATAGGGTCAAATCTAGGCCAGCTTGTAGGAAGTAGCATCCCTGGATGGTGCAAACAGCTAATGTGCTTGGCTGTCATGCCAAAGGCGGGAGGTTTGAGCTCACTCGGAAGTTCCTCAGGAGAAATACTTCCCCCAAGTCATCCACTGAAAACCCAAAGGAGGACAGTTCTACTCTGACACACCTGGGGCTGCCAAGGTTGGAATCAACTCACTGAGAAGTTGCCTGAGAATGAGAGCTGCAGTCCTCTGGAGAAAGCAGGATGAAGGGGTCACATCTCACCCTGGATTATAAACACTAACTTCTTTCCAGTCAGACTAGGCTGCTGAGTGCCAGTGAGACCATCGTAGCAGCCCTGTGTGACAGAGCAGAACTGTAATCTTTATCGGGAGGAATCCTGGTAGGGCCATGGTCAAGAAAAATCTCACTGCCCAGTAGTCCATTCTCACCGAAAGTGGCCCACGGCTCTATAAGGCAGGGTAGAACTACCTCTGTTAGTTTCCAAGACTGTAACTCTTTATGGGACTAGATAGCCCTGTCCTCCTCGGTGGGAGGAAAGATCTGACAAGCTGTTCCCTTTAAGACTACAGTTAAGGGAACTCTTTGGGCCAGAGGCCAGCTCTGTCTTAGAGGGGCATAAAATAACCATCTTTATGGGAGTAGATTGCTAAGTCACTCTAACAAAGAGTCGGAAGGGGATTTGAACTGCTAACCTTTCAATTAGCAGCTGAGTGTTAGCCCACTAAAGTGTGAACATCTTTAAAACTAAGGCAGTGGGCCGATTTTCCTTTCTGTGGGCCCAGAGTAAAATCTGGTGAGTACACACTGAACATCTGACTTTCAGATGCAATTTCTCCATTGGAACTGGGTTAGCCTATTTCCAAAATAACCACAGAAAAAGATCAAAACAAAGTCTCAATGGATTAGTATTCTGAGCACGTTAGTTTCAAGAATCATAAATTGACTTTGCTGAAACCTAGAATATATTCTCGAGGAGATGAGAAAGTCCTGTAAGGTAGTGTGGTAGGTAAATCCCGGGCTTGCTTGTGAAATGCAACCCTCTGAGGGAAATCTAAAATAAGCTCTTTATGACTGAGTAGACAGAAGTCTAAACCAAGGTGGAACCAATCAGTTTAACAGTTTTCATTTATTTGCCTATAAGGTCAACAGTACATAGTAAATCACACTATGCATTCTCCTTGTCTAGTCTACATAGTTCTCAGTGACATAGGTGTCAAAATCACAATACTTATGCTTCCTAAGAGACGATATTCTTGGGTTCTTTATCGCATCTCCAACTAATAAACCATTGATGCAGTTGGTAAAACCAACAGAACAGGAAGGCAAAACTTACACAAGAATCCTTGGACGTCCTCTGGGCAGCCATGATCTGGCCAGTCGGTATACTGTAAATGCCACACTGTCCTCTCCTGCCCAGACAAAAGGTGCTTGACCTTCAAGCCTGTGGTTGCATAGCAGCCTGAATCTGTCCGGAACTTTGTGGTGACCTTGAACTTGCCATAGGTGGCTGAGCTGTGCTTGGAACCCAGCTTGGGCCAGTATCGGTGGCTCTTGGTTCGCCCCCCCTCCTGAATCACAAACAAAAGCAAAATTGGGAATGAGGGAGGGGAAGGTCATCTGAGAACAAAGGAAAGGCAATGCACTTCTAGGTCACTAACTCGGGAGCACTGTATGGTGCCTGCCACACAGCGCATTGGCTTCACCTGAAGAGGAGTTTTGCCATGCTGGCTGCAGCAGCGGCGGCCGCAGCAGGTGGGGCTGTGGTTAGATAGTAAAGAACAGAGTCAAGTGCAAATTCCGGCTTCTGGAACAAGCTCAAGCAACAGAGACGTCAGCACAGAGGGAGCAGTGGGGTCAGGGAGGGGGAAGGTGGTAGGAGAGGGGGTCAGAAAGGCCTCTGAATCCCTGGTAAGGAACTGGGATGCTATGCTGTGTACACTGGGAAGCCATTCGAAGGTTTTAAAGCGGGACGTAGCTATTGCATGCCCTGTTGCTACAGGCGGAGTCAAGTGACCCCCAAAGTTTCTGAAGCAGTGGAGCAGGCAGCAGGAGAATCCAGGTCTCAGGCATTTAGCCCAGGGCTCCTTCCTTTATGCCAGAGTCTATGGTGCTGTCACTGTCATCCAGGGTCTCCTTGTGTTCCAATCTGACCCTCTGCTTCAGCACCATCGGCCACCAAGGTGGACCACAGCTGGCTGCCCTACTGCCCATTCCTCCTTCATGATGAACATCTTTCTGGAGCAGATAGGTCCTCTACCAGTTACAAAATGGAGTTTAGGGCTGAGCCCCGGTGGTGTAAGTGGTTGAGTGTGGGACTGAGGCCCACAGGCTTGGCAGTTCAAATCCGCGGTGGCTCTCAGCAGCAGCACTGAGTAAGGCCCATGCCCACCAGAGGCAGTGATGCCCAAAACAAAACAAAACAAAAAATGGGGTTTAAGTTTCTGAAATCTCTGAAAACAGTTCTGAAATCTCTGGATGGGGGCTGTAAGAGACGAGCCCTGAGTCGGGAGTGGGGGGAGGGCGCACAGGGGGAGTGCTGAGTTCACAGAGCTCAAGGTTGTGAGGACAAGCGCGGGGTTGGTGGTGGGCATGCTTGTCATCATTGAGAGGAGAGCTCAAGTGTTGCACCGTGGCGGTTCCTTCCTGCCCATGACTATTTTCTCCACGGCACCCAACACTGTGTGCCCTTTCTACTCTCCTCCCGTGATAAAGGAAGCTCCACTGGGGCTTCCAGTGGGAACCAGCCTGGGTCTCTGAGGGGCACATGGATGGCACGCTCTGTTTATCCCTTAGGGCAGGAGCATTTCCTAAGGCTGTCAGTCCACTTTTGGGACATCAGGGACAGTTGCTCTAGGTGGGAAGTTCAGCCCAGAGAAGTGTAACTGACTTTAGAGAGGGCCAAGTCCCTTTTTAATTGCCCAGTGAGCTGTTCGGGAGAACAGCTGCTTGGAATAGTCAATGAAGAGACGTTGGCTTTCCCCCCCTCTCCCCTCCAGTTCTTTCTGTTCTCCACTACCTCTTAAGATAGTTCAGAAAGGAGCAGATTATTGGTAAAACAAAGCATGCTAACTCTTTAAAAGACTTCAAACTGTAAGTTGGCATCTCATCAAAGGCTAATTTTTTTTTTTTCTTTTTGACGTGGTTCAGAGAAAAAAGAAAAAGTTGAGGCTGCGATGAGAAGAAACATAAAACTTCTTCCCCAGAGACAGCAGGCTCAGAGCTGACGGCTGGACCGACCGGTGGTGTGTGCCAGTTTTTTATAACACTATGTCTAGTTCTCCAGTTACAATAGGAAGACTGTGTTTGCCTTGGCAAAGGAAGAAAACGATTTCTCCCCCTTTCCCTAAAGAACAGAGACCTGGACAGGAACAGCAGCCTCTGGTCTCTTTTCAGCTGATAAGCATGCTGGCATGTGGGCTGGCTGAGCCCAGGGGTGGGAATACATGTCTGTTTACGCAGAGCCGTCATCTAGGGCCCTCAAATGCCAGTAAAGAGACTGTTTGTCTGGCATGTTCAGAGTCAAGTGGTTGAAAGGGAGTTTTTAAATCTTCTAAAATTTCAGCTTATGGCAATCCAAGGAAAAGAGTGAAAAACCAGGAGAAACTAGGTCATGTGACCATAAAAAACCTCTGGGGGAGGGGGGAGCCCAGATGTATGTGGCAGTGAGAAGACAGTGTGTGCCCAAGAGGATGGGGTCTGCAGAGAAGCGAGTCTGGGGAAGGAAGTCCCTGCTGCAGAGCTGGTCCCCGGGAGAGGGCTGGTGGGTGAGGAGGGTCTGCTTACCTCCTCTGCAGTGACTATGGCGATCACATTCGCCCCCTGCTCCCACACCATCTGCCAGAAGTCGTGGCACGTATGTGGCAGAGGCCCCTGAGTGGCGATGTAGTGCCATTCTGCCCCACCAACCACCACCTGGAGAACAAAGAAAGGATCGGTGAGCAACACCTGCCCAGGGCAGCGTCAGCTGCTGACCAACACGTGCCCCTGTTAAAACCCACATGCTCAGCCGTCGAGTGGATGCCGACGCTCGGCGACTCTTTGGGGTTTTGAAGAGTTTTAAGCCTTTACAGGAGCAGGCAGCCTTCTCTCTCCCCTCCAGGAATGACCAATGCGTTCAAACTGCCGATGTGATCATTAGCAGCCCCCTTCTAATGGACCCGCTACACTGCTAGAGCTCCCCTTTAAACCCCTTTAAAACTTAGATATTTGGGGGGGGGGCATCACTGCCCTCTGGTGGGAGTAGGAGGCCTAGCCTTGCTCCTGGAGAGCTGCTGCTGCTGGATTTGAACCGCCAAGCCAGTGGGCCGCAGTCCCGCGCACAGGGGCTCAGCCCTTGGATATTTTTTGGGGGGTAAAATGCAATAAACAAAACCGCTAAGACCATGGTGGTTACTAAAGCATTCTCAAATAAAAGCACTTCTGCTACCCAAGTCTATTAAAACATCTACCTTTTTATTTTTTGTCGTCTGTGAAACAGTGACAATGAACAAGCCAGTGCACCTTAAAAACACCCATGAGTGGTCTGCAAACAGTTCATGAAAAATGTGCGGGGCTGAGCCCCGGTGGCGTAGTGGTTGTGCGCGGAACTGCGGCCCACTGGGACGGAGGTTCAATTCCAGCAGTGGGGCTGGGCCTCCTACTCCCACCACCGGAGAGCAGTGATGCACACCCCCCAAAAAAAAATAATGTGCACTATGGGGCTGAGCCCCGGTGGCATAGTGGTTGTGTGCGGGGCTGCGGCCCACAGGGTTGACGGTTCAAATCCAGCAGCAGCTCTCCAAGGGCAAGACTGGGCTTCCTACTCCCACCAAGGCAGTGATTCCACCCCCTCCCTCACCCCCAAAAAAAACAAAAACAAAAAAAGAAAAATGTGTACTATGAAAAATGTATGTCTCCACTAGCTCTCCAGGAGCAAGGCTGGGCTTCCTACTCCCACCAGGGCAGTGATGCCCCCCTGCCCCCCCTCCCCCGAAAAAAGTATATCTCAATTTCAAATCATGGGGCACTAAAATAAGCTCTAAACTACTAGCTTGTTACAACAGATCTAACTAGGATCTAGTTGAGGGCCCTAAGAATAATAAAGCCTCAGTCTGAAAAGTGCCCCTAACAAGGCAATATGAATTCTACTAAAATTAAGCAAGAATAAACATCAACATTTGGGTGACAATGCCCCAAAGCTATCAGCAGTTCACAGAAAGGTAACTTGTTTTAAAAAGAAGTGGAATGATGTTGAAGACAAAATCCACAATGGAAGGCTATTCATTTCATTTGTGAGGAAACAATTGTGTCCACACCCTAAGTAAAAAGAGTCTATGATTAACAGCAGAACCAACAGCCAACTCCATAGACATCTCCATGGGTTCAGCTTATACAATGCTGACTGAAAAATTTAAGTGAAGAAAAATTTTGTTTGGTAGGGGCCCAAACTGTTGTGCCCAGATTAGCTACAGAGAACAGAGTTTTTGATGAAAATTTTAAACAAGTGGGATCAAGATCCTGAAGCATTTCTTTCGCGAATTGCAGAAAGAAAAATAAATATAGCTTTACCAGTACAATCCTGACGACAACATATAATCAGAGCAATGGCTAGTCAGAGGTGGAAGATCTGCGAAAGTAGCTCTGTCTAAACCAAAGATCAGGGTAATAGTTTTGGGGGCTGCCCCAGGCATTTTGCTACCTAACTTTCTGGAGGGCCAAGGAAGGGCAAGAGTTGCTCATTATGAAAGTGCTTTGAATATGTTAGCCAAAGCTTTAGCAGAAAAATGTCCAGAAAAGCGTCACCAGAGAGTTCGTCTCTACCAGGACAATGCTCCCCGCTCATTGCTCTCATCAAACAAGAGTGATTGTGAGTTTTGCTGGGAAATCAAATCAAACATTATAATCTTGATTTGCCTTCTACTGACATTTTTCTTTCATCTCCCAATCTTAAAAAAATATTAAAGGGCCACACATTTCCCCTCAGTTGATATAAAAAGACTGCATCCACATGATTAACTGTCTTGACCTTGTCGGAGTTAGGTCAGATTTGAAGTTTTCATTTTAAAATTTGTATCTCTTAATTCCATTTCCCATGAAATTTTTGATGTGTGTATATATATATATATATATATATACACACACACACACGTTTGTACATATATATACACACACATATATGTATGTATGTTCATACCAGGGGCCTTCAAAAAGTTTGTGCAAAGATTCCATTTCGCTTTAATTCAATTTTCAACAAACTTTAAAAAACCCTTTCATATATACATGTGTGTATACACACAGATGCACACATATTACCACCACACATGTCTATTTATGTGTATCTACATATATCTGCATGCAAAAATGTACATGTGCACACAAAATATTATATGAATGTATGTACATATAAACTAACAGGATTTACTTGTTGCAGAAATAATATCTACAGTTACGATATGTTGTGTACTCTGGTGCTTTCCATTCTAGTCTATTTAAATTAAAATTAAAAAGCAAAGCACTTCTTTAAGACCACTAAATAGCTTTCACACCACCAATGTGCCAGGACTCCAGTTTGCAAAGCACTTTGGGATGGCACCCTTGTCAATAATAAGAACACTTTCCATGGAGTACCCTCCCTGTTGGAGACACACCGTCTCCCGATGGCCTGATAAGACACATGGGGCAAACCTCCCCACTGCTGCAGGGCAGGCCTCAGTGCATCACGAACGCACTGATGTCAAGAGCGCCCCGTGTTATGAATCCTCTCACCTGGCAATCACCAACAGCTCACTTTCTCCTGACCTGTGAAGTCAAGCACCCTCACCCTGAAACTCATTGCCATTGAGTGGATTTTGATCCATAGCAAGATAGGGTAGGAATGTCTTTGTGGAGTTCAGAGACCATAACTCTTCCAGGGAGTAGAGGCTCTTGTCTTTCCCCTGCAGAATGGTGGGTTTTTTTACCTGCTGACCTTGCTGCTAGCTGACTAAAGCGTAACTAACCCACTATACCATCTGGGCTATTCAGACATAGCGCTATCAAGAGATAGTTTAGAATAATAAGATAATTACTCTATGCAGCTCAGGATAATCTTGGGAGGCAAACTGCAGCGATGAAGTTTAACTGCGGAGTCTCGTAAACAAGATATTGATCCAAGATACTGATCAGAGATAAAATGGCAGTCTTTGGGGGGTTTTTTTGTTTGTCTTTCCTGTGCCCCATTCCATCTCCATGCCTCAATACCAGGGCCCGGGCCCCTACACACACCTCAATCCAGCATTCCTAGAGCAATGAAGTTATCATTGTTTGAAAGCATGTTTCTGCCTTTCTTGTATGAAATGATACACTAACTTGATCTAAGTTAAAACAATGTCAGCTATTGCCTCATTTACACAAGGCAGGTTCAGGTCAAAACTGGCAAGCAAAAGCCATTTTTTCCAAGTACAGGTGGGAGAAAGCATTCAATGTTTTGCTGGCTATGCATTTGTTCATCTGTAGAATGGTGATCACAAATAGACCTCTGCTCTCTGTTCATGGCTGCTCAGAACCCGGGGAGAAAACATCGGCACGATAATACAACTCTATTCCAAATACAAAAGAAGCTCTTGTGAGCTCTGCAGGTCTCCTACTTACACCCAGATATAGCCTGGACCCATAAGGGGAAATGTGGGCGCTTTGGGGAACACTGGGGGTGTGCGTGCTCTGTTGATAATCCCCTGTGGACACAGTTCATGCAGAGTAGCAACTTCTTCCTGGGAGCAGATGGGGAAGGGTGGAAATGGGGGGAAAAGAAGAAGACAGGATTGCAAAGAATGATATTCACAGAGCAAAAAGCCCATAAAAATAGCTCTGTGATCTGCACCTTTGTTTGAGTACCTTATTTTGGTCATTTATTTCACAAGCTAAGCTGAGCTAAATCTCTAAGATTCACGAGGTTACTTCTGGTTCATTACTTGTTTTAGTTCCTGCTGTCAAAAAGAACCATAGAGGAAGAAGGAGATCCAGGAAAAGGAGGGGGAAAAAATGTGTGGCTAGTTTCCGCCATGAACGACGGCCTCTGCGATGAAAGCCAAAGAAATGGGTGGGGCCGGCTACCTTTACTGAATATTTGGATGAAAGCATGTCTATAAGAATCCTGATCAAAAGGGGGTACATGTAGAAAAGGATTTAAACTTCCCCCGGACCGCACACTTTATAGAACTAAGACTAGGATGAACCCCTGAAATTATTGCCCTGAGACCATCTGTAAATCTTAAACCAAAAAGCATGCAGGGAAGTTGTTTTAAAAATCCAACAGTGGAATTTCCCTTGTGCTCTCGGCCTTGAGCCTGGTGCTCTTTGAAAAAGTGTCTGAATGGGATCAAACTGACAACAGCAACTGGAAAAATCACATAGGAACCTTAGGAGGCAGTGGATTATGAGGAAGATGTACCTTAGAAAAGGAGCTGAGGATGGTTACACAACTTGAACAATGTAGTCAGTGTCCCTGGGTTGCACATGGGCAAACTGCTGAATTCATGTTATGTTCTACTGTATATATGAACAACCAACAAATAAAACAAATTTAAAAGTGAAATTAAACAACATAGTTTTTGACAACCATTGCTATTGAGTTGGTGTCAACGTAGCGGACCCTATAGGACAGAGTAGGACTGTCCTGTGGCTCTCTGATGCTGCAAATCTTTATGGAAGCAGCAAGCTGCAGCGTTTTCTCTTTGGGTTACTGGCAGGCTTGAAGTGCTGCTTTTCAGTGGCCAGCCCGACTTGTCGCCCACCAATTGGTTCCCCTCTGATACGCAGACCACTGTGTGTGCATCTCTGCTCTGGGAAGAGATGCACTAAACCTCATCACAGTTCATGGTTCAGTTTCTTTTGAAATCAGGGACTGAGCCCCGGTGGCGTAAGTGGTTGAGTGCGGGACTGCGGTTCACATCCAGTGGCGGCTCTCAGGAGCAGCACTGGGTAGCGCCCACGACCACCAGAGGCAGTGATGTCCACAAAAAACAAACAAAAAAAGAAAAAAATCAGATAAAACTGATACATGGACCAAATGATCACTATCCTCTAGATGTGTGAAAGGATTTATGCTAATTTCATGACAGCAAAGAAGTCCAGTCAGAGAGGAAAATGATTCCAGGCAAAGCCAAAAACCGATTTCTGAGACTACTGATGACATCAAACTCTTAAGGGAACCTCGTGTTATTTAAAAATGACACATCACAATTGCTCTAATGTTAGTATATGGACATCGCTCCCCACCTCAGCGTTCTGAGCAAGGGGTAAGTAACATTTTAAAACAGATAAACTCTGTTTCAAGAGATACTACGAAAGTCGAGCTGTTTAGGAAATAATTTTGGTATACAAGCACATGCACCTTTAATTTGGATTCTGATTAGGGCTCAGCTAGTCTACTTTCAAGTTCATGAAATGCCAAGATATGAGGGTTGGGCGTGTTAGCAAAAGTGTGGTGCTCTTTTGTGTCACAGCAGTCTAGGGGTAGGGGTGGAACGGGCACAGTGGAGCTTGCAGAAATATTTCTTGGGGGGGAAGGAGCAGTTGGCAAACAAACATAACAGCACGTGGTATGTGTATACAAATATAGTCATACCAAAAACCCAACGAAATCCACTGCTATTCAGTCGACTGAAACTCCGAGCAACCAGAGTGGCCCGGCCCCTGTGGCTTTCCAAGACTGTAACGTTTAAGGGGTGAGAGAGCCTCATCTTCCTCCAGGGCAGTGGCTGGTGGTTTTGAACTGTCGACCTTAAGGTTTGCCGCCCAACTCACAATGACTGTGCCGCCTGGGCTGCCTCTGGCAGTACAGCACGGTGGCTATGGTTTCCAAAGTCTGCCGCACCTGCCCATTACACACTGCAGCGGGTAACTCTCAGTGAGCTGAAGGAGAGTAACCCCTCCAGGTGCCTCTGAGTGGCACAAACAGCTAACAAACAGAACACTAGCCCAAAGGCTATTGGGCCAGTCTATGCAGCGGTCCCTCAAAAGGAAGGTGTGCTCATTCTGAGAACTCAGCCCGGCTCCGCTCGGACGCACCCAGGGTGCTCATGAGTTGGGAGTCGACTTGATGGCACCTGCATGACCCAAGAGAATGAGAAGGTCGCTCTTTGCTTGTGACCAGGCTTCCTTCTCTCGGCAGGAACAGACAGGCCTTCCCAGGTGGCTACGAAAGCACCAGTTTCTAACACCCACCACAACGGCCTGAGGACAAGCCAAGATGCAGCCCCAGACCATGTGGTTGCCCTTCCTCCATTGTGGCCTGCAACCCAACCGTCCTTAACAAAATGTCCCCCCTGTGCGCACCCCTTCTCACCTTGATGTGGGAGGCATTAATGTAGCCGGTGTTGTTTTCTTTGGTTGGTATCAGCTCCACCCGATTCTCCTCGTAAGGGACCACCTCTCGGACCCGGTTGCGGTCGGCATTTTCTGGGAGGGCTGCTGTGCTGAAGATGCCATTCGCCTTTTTCTTTGGGATCTGCTCATATTCCGTGAACACCATGCCCTCCTCCAGCTTCTTCTTCAGGGTTCTGAACTGCAACGGGAGACGAGAGTCAGCTCTCTCAGGGTTCAAACCCAAACGTTTGCCAGGGAACTGCCTGGTGCCTCTAAAGAGTCACAGTGAGAGTTGGGAACAAGGGTTTTCAAGATGTGCAGGTTGCCTACCCTCGAATCTTTAAAGTCTCGGTGTTGTCTGCCTTGCTTGTTTCTTCTGTCTGGAAACCATTTCCTGCCTCCCTCACGATGTACACAGAACAGCTCGGTGATAGAGGAATTGCCAATCTCAGTGATGCAAGCATTCTTCCCTCCCCTTGCCAGAGCTGTGTTTTCTGAGATACATTTTAAGATGGACTGGTCTATAGTTCTGAGGACTAGAAGCTACCCCTGCCCCCCAGCCCCGACACAAATCTATTAGGGTGAGGGTGGAGAAAGGGGAGGAAACTACTAACTATAATACTTTGAATATTTTTTGTTTTGTTTTGTTTTTGTTTTTGGGCATCACTGCTCTCCGGCGGTAGGAGTAGGAGGCCCAGCCCCACTGCTGGAATTGAACCTCCGTCCCACTGGGCCGCAGTCCCGCGCACAACCACTACGCCACCGGGGCTCAGCCCAATACTTTGAATATTCATTGAATTAAATGACCCTTTTAAAGTCTCTTCTGGTTTTAAAAGCATAGCAATATTTGACACATAAGACTGGCAAAAAAATTTGAAAGCCTTATGTATTAGTGTTTTACTAACTTCTACACATCCTATATCTTAATCACCTGTGGGGAGTAAAGGATCTCCCTTTCCACCTCTAACCATTACCGTGCCAACATCTCTTTGCCTTTTACTAGCAAAGTTCCCATGATGGCGATCCTAAGCGCCACACATCAACCACGCTTGACAGCCGTGGATCAGACAGCGGCATTTGAAAAACACCCTAGATATGCTTGAGCAAAACAATTACCTGCTGCAGCAACAAGAATCTGAGAACTTGAGAGGGGTGGCAATCGCCAGAGGTCCTCATTTTGCAGAAAGGCGTGGACTTGACCAAAGTCACACAACTTGCTAAGGATTGGCCTGTTTAGGAGTAGCACATGGCTACTAATCAGAAGGCTAATGGTTCACATCCACCAGCCGCTCCAAGAGAGAACGATGTGGCAGTTTGGGACCATAGTCTAAAACCTTGGAAAAGCCATGGCGCCATTGGGTCTGATAGGGCTGTTGTGAGGTCAAACTGATAGCAATTGCTTATTTTGTTGTTGTTATTGTTTCACACCACCGCAACAATAAACAAAGCAGGACCCCTGGAACGAAGCACTAGCTATTAAAGAGGAAGGATCTGACACGGCACATGTAGGCCAGACCTTTCTGATTTCCAACTGAAGAGTCAATTCCTCCCACGAAGCTTAGAGCTGGCATGTTTGGGCAAGGAGAGAGCTTTGGAGCCCTCTGACCACAGAGAGTGAACCACACGTGACATGGCCAGTGCTTACCCTCTCGTCTATGTGAACTCGGGCGGCATCAGCTCGACTCTCATCTCGCCCTGAGACCCGTGCCACGGAGAGTCCATTGAGTGCTGCCAACATCAGGGGCCTCTTCTGCGCCTCCAGGCCTGCCATCTTCTGCTTCTCTAGATTCTTGGGGCAAGAAAAGGCATGTTCTCATTATTTATGATGCCAGTAGAATGTGGGAATGTGTTTTAATCTCCCCAAATCTGTAACCCCCTGATCCAGGAATGCAGACAATCACCATGCGTAAACCAAATGCAAACACTGCCTTCCAGTTACTCCCACAGTGCCTGCAGGAGCTGGCTGCTACAGAACCGGTCAGCTTTGCTTGGCCGTAGCACTCATTAAAAACAAAAACAAAAATGGTACCAGCCAGACATGCTAGGAAAGTAAGGGCTGGAGGAGGGCAGGCCAAATAAGAGAGCTGAATGAATAATCTTGTTCAGCACTGTACTGATGGTCCTTATGCTTTGACTAGATCTATCATGAGATAAATATTGAGAAAAAATCTTTGAATGGCAGGTCTAGGTCAATAAGTGTAGGGAAAACCTTTCCAGGTCTCCATTGCAAGGGGGTAATGTGGAAGATGTCAAGGTTATATTTAATCTCTGATTGTGGGTGAACTATTAAGTATTGGGCCCAGTATGTGAGAAGACGTGGTTCAGTTACCTCATCACTACCAAAGCCTGGTGAGATCTTGTGAGAGTTCCATCAGGCAGCCCCTTTCCTGTTCCATGCACCAGACTCACCTGGTGGCCAAGGACTACGGGAGTGGCAAGGGGGACACTGGGTGTGGCTCAGCTGTGGAAGAACATGGCTTTGGGGGCTGAGCTGTTAAAGAAAGCTTTCACTGTTCCCAAGGCTAGTTTGTTATGTTTTAAAAAGCATTTCCAATCTCTCCAATCTCACCCGACTTACAATACATTGGAGTTAATAACCAACTTCCAACTATCCATGGGACAACTGCCTTTCTTTCAGAACTATGTTGCAAAATGGACTTTTCTGTTGTTCCTGTTCTCGGATCCTCAGAGGTTCAATTCTATGGTTTACTGCTCCAAACACCTGACATATTTATAAAGATCTGATAATAAAGGACAGTAATAATGAAAACTAAGAAAGCAAAAAACCAATCACCCATGGTGTTATATCAGCATCAACCGCAACCAGCGAGCCATCGGAGCAGAGCCCAGTGGAAACAGTCTGCAACTGCATGTGCTCGCTCTCGAGACAGGTCCATCAGGGCCCTGCTTGGGGTAGGGGACTACTGCTGTACTTCCCCCATGCTCTACATCAGCGGTCTCAACCTGTGGGTCGAAAAAACCTTTCACAGGGGTTGCCCAAGGCCATCAGAAATCAGATATTTCCAATGGTCTTAGGAACCGAGACACCACTCCTTTATCTATCTCCGGGCAGGTCTGCCCGCATTCACATATGTTCACATAAGAGGAGCCAGCATGAAGACTGTTACCCACACTACGCCATGCTTCAAGACAAGATTTCATTTACTTGTCATTAGAAATAAATATTTCACAATACACAATTAGTGTTTTTGTGATGAATCACTTTGCTGTCATTATGTTGTTTGTAACAATGAAAATACATCCTGCCTATCAAAGATTTGAATGATGAATCATAACAGTAGCAAAATTACAAAGTGGCAATGAAAACAATTGTAGGCTGAGGGTGATCACAACAAGAGGGACTGTATGAAAGGGGCGTGGCATGAGAAAGTGAGAATCACTGATGTACACGAAATGAACTGTGAAAACCTCTGCTCACCAACTTCTGGCAAGTCCATGCGAGTGGGTCTGAATTTTGCCTTAGAAGTTATGGGAGGAGCAGAGGGACTTCTTCATGAATCAGGGGAAGAGATGAGTTTGACAGAGTTTTAAGATCATGGTCCAAGCTGGAATGAAACTGATCTGCAGATTCATCTGGGGTCATCTCAGCCTTGGCCTTTTTTCATGCCTTTATATCACTGTCTCCTGCCGTTTCTCGATGGCCTCTGTAAGGAGCTGTCTTGGTGGGCCCTGGTGCTGGTTGGACCACAGGCTTAGGGCTCATTCTAACCTGGTGGGGAGGAGACGGCATGACAGCCATGCACATATCTCTTCCCTTCCCAGGGGAGGAGCCTTGCTCCTTGTGGGCGAGGCTGCCATGAGGATGAAGCTCCAGCCATGGAACAAGTTCATTCGACACCAGAAAAGCGCCACCACAGGGTCTGGGGCCAAAAAGTGTCAGACTTTCCAAAAGGCCTTGGATTCCCAATTCCTGTCATCTTCTGGGGGAAAGGAGTAGACAGATGTGTTTGCATTTGTGGTTTGCTTTGTGTGGGGACATCTTTTATCCCTGCCACCTCTTTTAGCTGCAATCTGCTTCCCACGCCCCTGAAAACTTCAAACAAGTACTAGTTTCGTCCTGGCAGTCTCTCTCTTTCTCCTCACCCACGTGCACAGTACCGGGATGCTAACTGGACCCAAGACAAAATGGGAACAGCATGCTCTTGGTGGGAAAGGACTACTAGCTATCTAGTGAAAACCGAGGGCCATAGAGGTTCAGCAGTAGGATTCTTACTTCCCACCAGATGCCAGGAGGCGGGGGGTGGAGGGAGGGAAGGGAATGGTGACAAATGGGGCTGCTGAATGCAGGTCAGCAGTTAGAAACATCAGCAGCTCCGTGGGAAGAAAGACGTGGTTTTCTACTCTCAGAAGGAGTTATGGGGGTCTCAGCAAGCGACAGGGGATGGTCGTCTGTTTGGTTTGGATTATGAGAAGGCCTGGGTGTGGTCCCAGTCAACATACCTCATTTACAATCACCACCTGTCACAGGAGGCTTGCGGTTGCAAGGATCTGAATGGGTTTCAGCAGAGCTTCCAGACTAAGCTAGAGCTTGTGGTGTGAACCTACTTCTAAATCAGCTTCTGAGAACTAGTAAAAGTTCTGTGGATCACAACAGTCCCATCTGCCACTAATCGCAGAAGTGGCTTTTGAATGTCAGTCTACTGGACCTGGGACTGCCTTGAGGGCCATGAATAATGACTGTGAAAATTGGCCTGTGGCGCCCCTCCTCCCCCATAAGCCAAAGCGATCCTCTGAGCTCTTTCTCACTTACCTTCTACTGGTTTTTGGCACAGATAGAAACCAATAAACACACAATTCTGAAGAAATAAGTTGGCCTCATCTCTTCTCCGCATCTGACTCCTGGTCAGGGGCTTATATGCAGTGGGGTGTCTTCATGGTGAGGGAAGAGGCCAGAGGAATAGGTTTTAAGGCAGCAGGTTCTTGCTACGATGCTGCTTTTAGGAAACCCAAGGCTAAGAACTATGGGGAGGGAATCCTTTATTAATAATGAGTTACATTTTGGCAAGCTGGAAGACTCTCCCCCAAGGACAGACTGCCCCCACAGTTGTCCCACCCCTAGCCAAAAACTTTATTTGCCAGAGGGGCTGGTACATCTTTAACAGTGTCACTTTAGGCTGCAGAATGTGGCAAACATTTCTGCATGCACCAAATTCTTAGCCCTACTTTATCCGTGGCCACAATTGTGAGGTCTCCCTGAAAGAAATTGGCTTCCTTCAAATGTTCACCCTTGACCTTTCTTCCCTCGCAGGTTCTCGAGGGAGGGGCAGGGGGTGTTAGGAAGTCTTCTCAATGAAGGGAGGCTGGTGAAACCCCAGCAAAGCAAGTGTGAAGTTACAACAGATAGCCACATCCTTCTCCCTTGGAGCGGCTGGTGGCTGCGAACTGCTGAAC
>PVJH01017029.1:0-48915 GCA_004026705.1 Nesogale talazaci
CATGTGGTGTGTGCATGTGTAGTAAATAATAAGCAAAAATGGATGTTTGGAAGAGGCAAAGCAAAAGTCTTGAAAAAGAGTTAAGAAAAGGGAGAAAGAATCTGCTTGCAAGTATTAATGGATGATTTCAAAGGGGCAGGGTTTTTCCAGGCTTAGATAGGCTTTACTAGTAATTAGGACTCATGTTCATCTTAGAAACTCAAAAACAACGATAATCACTATCTATTGAGTGGTTAAGCCTCACTCACCACAAATTACAGAGAACTTCTTAAAACACATTATGGAAATTCATGAATGATTAAACATGGTTTAAGTGTCTTCTATCCCTCTCAACTTTTCTCAGCACTATGAAAAAGAAATATAGGGCTGAGCCCCGGTGGCGTAGTGGTTGTGCGTGGGACTGCGGCCCACTGGGATGGAGGTTCAATTCCAGCTTCACGGAGCAAAGGCTGGGCCTCCTACTCCCACCACCTGAGGGCAGTGATAACCCCCCCCCAAAAAAAAAAGAAAATGAAATATAAACATTAACCTACCATTGTTACCTCAAAAATTTTAAAATTTGATATACCAAAAAGAAGGGAAAATTAAAATGATGTATCATAATCATCATTGCCTATTCAATGGGATTTGAAAGAAGACAAGTGTTCATTGCTATAGAGGGACAAACACGTCACTAGGTGATTTCACAATAACCCTAGAAAAAGGTGTCATTCCTGAATGTGAGAGGTGTAGAGATGCTTTCAAAACTGCCAAAGCTTTCAAAACTACCTATCTTGTAGAAATAATGTATGTGTGTGAGTGAGTGAGTGAGAGAGAGAGAGAGAGAGAGAGAGAACTGAAGGTCTGCATGATGCATCCTTCCAAGAACAAAGAGAAGGACAAGGAGTTGTTTTTAGTTTTTGAAGCTAACTAGACCATAGGTTCGTATAAGAAGGATAGGAGTCTCTGGCCTATTAACTATTTTTTCCATGTATTTATACATTTTAAATGTAATTTCTTTGTTTTTGTTGTTTTTTTGTTTGTGTGTTTGTTTTTGTGGGCATCACTGCTCTCTGGTGGTGGGAATAGGAGGTCCAGCCCCACTGCTGGAATTGAACCTCCATCCCAGTGGGCCTCAGTCCCGCACACAACCACTATGCCACCGGGGCTCAGCCTTAAATGTAATTTCATCTAAGCAGAGTCACGCCTATTAAACAGAACTTTATTTTTCTTAATGTGCATCTAGGGACTAGATATATGCAAGTTTAGGAATCGAAGCTGGGAAAAGCAGAATTTCTCTGCATGAGGAGAAAATAAATTACAATTCTGAAACAATCCTAAGTGATGTAAAGAATAGACTTGGTTTAAAGAGAAGAAAAAAGACATATAAAGACTATACATAAGAAGACATATAAAGGATAAAGTAATCAGAGGGAAGAGCTAGGCTCATTTTCTCAATTGTGAGAGAAACAAAATTTTTTTAATGGTTTGGAAATTTAATTTTCAGTTTGATGTTACTTTATTAATAGCTACTTAAACCTCTTTCCTAGTCTTCCCTGGAAACTTTGATTATTACAGGCATAAGCACATTGGGAAAGCAAAACCCTTTAAGATATTTTGATATCAAAGAAATACAGTTAGTTGGGGGGTAGACAATATGGTATGTAAAGAAACCAGAGACTGCAATGTAGAAGCAGACATATTGACACAAATGGGGGTGCTTGGCACAATATATGTAACTATGTATTGAACTATGTATGATGAAAAGTGATGTATGAGCCCCCAATAAGATGATTAAATAAAAAAAATTCGATAGTGTGTTGTGTGTGTGTGTGTGTGTGTGTGTGTATATAAGTACATATATATACTTTTTTTGTGGGGGGCATCACTGCCCTTTGGAGGTCGTGGGCGCTACCAGCGCTGCTCCTGAGAGCCACTGCTAGATTTGAACCACCAAGCCCGCGGGCCGCAGTCCCACACTCAACCACTTACGCCACCGGGGCTCAGCCCTCATATATATACTTTTTTCCTTAAAGGAAGAAAATCTTGAGAAGGGAACGGATTATTTGAGGGAACCTTTAAACGTTCAATTTAGGGTTTCCATGTACATATGGAACTTAAGAATGTGTATAAAGATCTTATTTTTTGTTTGTTTGCTTTGGGGGGGGCATTACTGCCCTCTGGTGGTCATGAGAGCCGCCACTGGATTTGAACTGCTAAGCCTGCGGGCCGCAGTCCCGCACTCAACCACTTAAGCCACTGGGGCCCAGCCAAGATCTTTTTTTTTTTTTTTTAAATTAGCATTACCACAGAAGTGAAAATAAAAAGGCATGACCTGTAGAGAGCAGAGCCAACTCTGGAGACATCTGTGTGTGTGGGAGGAAGAATGAAGGGGACCAGCGAGGTAGAAGAAAACAATGACTGTAGCCCCTTCTGGGGTGGTTCTAAAATGTACGAGTCAGGGGCCGGCATGAAGGCAAACAGGTTCAGAGATCAGATTAATTGCAGTTGGCTGTTGTTTACTACATCTCAGTTCAATATTACCAATTGTTCTTACATCTAGTTGCAATTTCTAATAACTTGAAAAGCCACTCACTTTGATTTTATATTTGCTGAAATGTATAACTTGAACAACACACACACATTTCTTCTTTGTATCTGTGAGACGGGTTCAGGAAACTATTATTTTCTCATGCAATGCCATCTACTCTGTCCTACATAGGAAATACTAGTAATTTAATTATGTTTCCATCATAAATTCCTTGAATTCAGGGGAAAAAATAAAGCTCTTTTTATCAAGGCCATTTTCAAATGATAAATTAAACTGAAACCTGATTTCATCTGTTCTAATTCCTAAGCCCTTTGGTCTGATGTTCTTTTCTGCCCAGCAACTTTAGAGTGTGATGAGTTCAGCTAAAGAAACCACGAAAGCCATCAAAGAATGAACTTGAGCTCAGAGGTAAGCTCTAGACACTGAACGACATTTGATCTGGGCACTCGCCTGTCACAGTCCGCTTGATGTAAGTAAACCTGCTGCACAGGACACATTCCATAGGTATTCCCCAAGCCAGCGTAATGTCAATTGTCTGCAATGCTGGATCACGAATTAGGAAAACCACAGAGGGTGGGTACATCTGAATGATGGTGGTGATGAAGACTATTCAAAAAAGCAATAAGTCTGCCTTTGAGAAAGTATGGCCAGAATGCTCCTGAGAGGTGAAGATGATGACTCTTCATCTCCCGTGTCCTGGACATGTTGTCAGAAGTGGCCAGTCCCTGGAAGGGGCATCATGCTTAGCAAAGCACAGAGTCCGTGAACAAGAGGGCCCTCACCCGAAGGACTGGCGTGGCGGCTGCAATCTGGGGCTCCAAGACGCACTGGGAACACGGCCTGCAGGCCCAGGCAGGGTTTCCTTTTGTTTGGCCCTACGAAGCTGGGAAATGCTTCACGGTTATTCTAAATGATGCACCTTCACACACTAGCTAATTTCTGAAGACTAATGGCCACATGACAACAGCAAATTAACTTTTTCTCTACCACATGTATACAAAATACTTCTGGGCAGACTGGCAAGTATCTGTGATACTTCAACTGTCTTTGGAACTAAGAATAATTGCTCTCACTGGAGTTTGCCAAATCTTTTTCAAGGCATGGGTTTGTGGACATTTTAAAGTCCAAAAGATTTAGCACACACCAAAGTGGACTATCTCATTTCTAAATTTTTTAGAATGAACCTAAGCAAAACATTTGTTACACTGTTCACAACAAAATCCAGACATGTGTATCATATGGAAATGAGTATAGTCAGTGAACTTTATGACAAAGATTTTCTAAATACATTTCACATTGTTTTGGAAACTTCTGGAAAAAATTGTCATCATCTTCCAGCTCGGTATTTGAAGCATTCAAATTATTATGCACAAATGTGCACAACATGTTAGCTAGTTAATATGTTTTCACTTTATCTTTAATCAGCTTCTTCATAACAGAGAAGTTGATTTAAATTAACTTTATAAAGTGAACCTGCCAAGGAATTCATTTTACTTGGATCTATAATCAACACCAACAGAAACAGCGGTCAACAAATCAAAGGATGACTAGCCTCAAGGAAATCTTCAAAAACCTCTTGAATAATTTCAAAAGCCAAGATTTCACTTTGGCAGTCATAGTGCTTCTGATTCCAGCCACAGTATTTCTGACTGTCTTATATGGATGAGAAAATTGGACAATGAGTAAAGAAAGAGGAGGGGGAATTTAAGTCCTTGGTTTATGATTTCAGCAAAAAATATTAAGTAATACCATGGAATGCAAGAAGAATAAACCAATATCTCTTAGAAGAAATACAGTTTGAATGCACCTAAACAGTAAGGATAGTGAGTCTTCATGCTGTATGTTAGACATATTGTCAAACACAGCAAGTGCATTAATAAGAGGGTCAGTGACATTGACTCACACCCTATTAACTATGAGGATGGCACAGGAATAGGGAGTGTGGAAGGCTAAGCTTTGCAGTCTTACTGTGATGAGCACCTAACAACATGTTAAAGTAGCTATACATAAACAGTTCAGTTACTTCTTGCAGCCCTGGGCATATTGTTGAGTGAGTATTGGCACTACTAACTCTAAAACTGGTGTCTGAAACCTACCAGGCCCTCTTCAGAAAGATGAACCTGTCGACTCCCACTGAGATTTATAGCCTTGGAAACGCTACATTGAGTCACTATGAAGTGAAATTGACTTTCCGGCAGCAGGTTTATTATGAACATTATGGATCATGCATTAGGCTATTAACTTCAACATCAGAAGTTCGAAATACCAGCTGCCCCAAGGTAGAAAGATGAGGCTTTTTACTCCTGTAGAGATTTAGAGTCTTGGAAATTCACAGAGTACTTCTGCTCCATCAGGTAGGGTTGCTGTCCATGCTTTGCAACTGAATGGCAGCAAATTTTGAGCTTTTATGAAAAAAATAATAGTATTACATTAAATAACAAAAATTATAACACAACCCATTTGTAAAACAGCATTAACAATGAGTTTGACATCTGAAAAACACAGTTATACAACTGTGGCAGTCATGTACTTATGTTAATTTTGTGACTGAAATGTAGGGGTGGAGTCTAGCCTGTTAATCTGGAGATAGCCATCGAGTAGCCAATGAGGCCTCTATGTGGGTTTGACTTTCTCCCGATATGTCTAGAAAATCTTGCGATATTTCCCTCGTGAAGATGGGAAGCTATCTTCCCCAGTTGTTGGGAGTTAGTCTCAGAGACGATGAATCACGGACAAGACAAGATGGCAGCATCCGAGAAGCTGGAGGAGCCGGTGGAGTGACCACACGGCTTTGCCATGATGGAGCCAGACCACTGAAGCTGGGGCAGCCACATGGAGACCTCTGCGATGAATTGCTTCTGCTGTTGATGGACCCTGAGCCCTGGAAGTGAGGAGCCATGGGGAGACCCTTGCCAGGGCCGGGACTCTGCACTAACTGATATGTGACTTCATGAGTCGGAAGGAGACTTTATAGACTGATTTCGGGCATATGGGCTAATATTGAACGCAATGACTTTGAACTGACCTGGCCTCAATATCCTGTTCCTCTTGTATATAAACCTTTTACTTATATTGATATGCGTATCTATGAAATTTGTTCCTCTAGTCTACCCGGACTAACACAACAACTGTTCTGCTAGCACATTCCCTGAATAAAATAATGTGTCAAATTAAATTTCTACTAATAGCCTGTGCTACCAGATTAATAGCTCCAAGTAAATCTTAAAAGGCCTTATGTAGCTCCATGTAAGTTGGCACCAACCACTGGATGTGTAGCCGAGTATGGAGAGTTCTTCCCTAAGCTGTTCGGTACTGTTGCTTATCAGTGATCATAAGTGTTCTCGGAGAAGCAGTTCTGCTGTGGTCAAGTCAAGGCACTGGCACTCCTGTGATGACCCCCATTCTGCTGTTGAACACGATAGACTTTATTATGCACTTTATCCCCTCAAAAAGCTAAGCTAAGCAAAAACAAAGAGCAAATAAAAAAAGTCTGCAAGTTTATACAAATATAGGGTGATATGTCTTTAACTTATGCTGGAACATAAGTTAAAAACAACAATAAACCAAACATATCAACACAACATGGCCCCTTATGCACACATGCAAGCATATAAAAGTGCCATGCAAGAGTTGAACCATTTAATTGGCAGCTCTCACATCCACTTTTTCTTAAATCTATTTTTTAAAAAGAATCATAGCTATTGCTCTAAAGACAAAGCAAAATGTTAGAAATTTTAGTGAGAAGAGGAGGTGCAAATTACATTAGAATTCCAGTTGATGTAAACTGTGACCTGGTTTGAAAAAAAATTAATTCTGGAAATATTTTAAGATGTTCAGAAAGGGCATCAGCAATGGCAGTGTTTGGCAAAGGTCAGAACGTAGTGAAGACAGTGTGGAGGGAGAACAATGATCCGTGAAGAAGGACTGCAGGATCCATAATGGAACAAAAAACTCTCAAGTGTGTTCCATAATGAAGTCAGAGGCTGTGGAAATACTCGAGGGGTGCAGGGGAGTGATATTGTTCCAGGTATCTCTCCAGGACAAGAACACAGTGTGTATAGGGTGTAGGGGGTGGGGGAGTAGAGTGTGAAGGAGCGAAAACATTCCAAGTAACCAGAATAGTGCATAGGCTACATTTTTAATTTCACCATATTTTATCTGCAATTTACTGTACTTTTAATGAGTAAAATTAATCACAGTAGTTTTGTTTTTCAGATTTATATTGCAATTGCATTATTCGACCGGGGCGAGAACTGACTTGCGGGCAGTCAGTTTGGTAGAGTTGCATCAATTCCAGAAGGGCAAACCCCTTGCCATGAAGTCTATCCTGACTCACAGTGAACCCTCAGAGGATTGCTACGGCTGGTACTTCGTGATCAGAGCAGAAAGTCCCATTTCCTTCCGAGGTGGATTTCAATGCTGACTTTAGGGTCAGCAGATAACCACCCAGCACAACCTGAGTCAGATGTGATGTAGATGTGAGAGTCCACACTCCAGCGGCACGTGGTGCTGTCAGGAAGAAAGAGGGGACCACACCCCATGAGCTGCTGAGTAAGGAAAGGCAGAGTGCTGTGGCCGGGGCACCTATATGGCAATCAGGTACAACGGAACAAGATGTGGGATAAGGGCAGGTTGGCTAGGATATGGAACTCCTCAACTGTGTCTTAAGCTCATACCTGAGTTAATAAAGTAAGAAAAATAACAAAGGATGGTCAATATATTTTGATAAGGTACATAGTCTGGGGCTGGCAAGAGGGATAGATGATGAAAGATGAGGCTAGAGAAAAAGGAAACGAATATGTTAAGAGAATGCTGGGATTTTTTTGTTTGTTTTTAATTTGTGTACTTGCTGGTTTGCTTGTTGTAGTAGTGGTGGTTTGAATTAGCCTGTACTGCATTATGGGGCACAATGCCTTGATTCCTTAAAATATTACCTCTCCTTTCCCTAACTCAGGATGTTGTCTCCTTGAAATTCTATCATTTTTAATCACTTCTAGATATTGAAGAGGCCGATATTATTTAAAGAAATGCCTATCAAATATAATGTTTGAACCTTCTCATTAGGTGGGTCTGATTCAGGCTGAAAATACTGAACAACAATGTACAATATTTTTATGCCAAGTTCTCTAACTGCCCTCCCTGCAGCCATTATTGGTTGGATGATGGCTGGGTGAGGCAGTAATGACAGAGAAGCTCTGATTAAGCTGCTGAGAGTTAGAATGTGTTGTGATTGACTGTTCAAAAAAGTCCTGCACTGAGTCTATCACCTAAAAAGACTGGTTCTACCTCACCTAACAATGGTGAATTCTTCCCAAACCAGCCTATGAACCTCACACCACCCTGATTCTCAGTCAAAACACACACACACACACATACACACACACACACACACTTTTGGCCTGGGACACTTTGATCCCTAATAATTGATAAATAATTTCATCAAACATCAAGGTAGGAAATTGGCTAACACTAGCAGAACTAGGGAGAAAGACTAGGCATTCTACTCCCTTTAAGGGTTAAAGTCTTGGAAAACCCACAGAGGAATACTGGGCGGAGAGTGCAGGTCTATTCTGTCCTACAGAGTAAGAATTGACTGGAGGACAGTGAGTGTTCTTTCTCTCTCTCTCTCTCTCTCTCTCTCTCTCTCTCTCTCTCTCTCTTTCTCTCCCGCTCCCCCCTCCTCCCTTTGAGTAGAACCAGTTTTTGGAACTCCATAGGGCTGCTATTGTGGGAGTGTGTTTGGCACACAGGGAAGTGGAGTCAATCAATTGTGCACACTGACTCCAGAGACCAAGCTCGATGGCCCAGGTCTAACTTATTACAGCTTTTACAAGGCTTATATATGCTTTAGTAACCAATCAAATGATTTATTTCCTTTACTTCCTTGACATCCTTCTAAGGCTACAGGTTTGCAACATGAAAGCCAATAAGCCCACAATGAGGTATTTGCGGCTGAGTTATGTAAATGAGGTATAGCTGGCTCACCCATTCTGTCCAATTGTTTTACAAGACTAATTTGTCCAATAATATTGCAGGACCAACCATCCTGGAGAACACTATCGTCCAATTGCAATACAGGATCTTAGCCGTACTAAGCTGTGCTTGAGAGGTCAATGCAGAAGGTTATCATGTGAACTGGCCTGGGTTCTTATTTGCCTCAAGACTGAAGTTTCTTCCAGGAGTCATGGAAATGCAGGACCCCCAGCAGCTTCCACCTGACTCAAGATAGGAATAATCTAAGAGACTTGGAACCACAGGTTCCAGCGACCTAAAGGTGCAGATACTCAGCAGCTTCAAGAGCACTCCAGGAGACACAGCAGCATCCTGCACTTTCTATGCCTTTTTCCTGGATCCACAGGTCCTGCCAAGGATGCTCTCACAGTTATGAATTCACAGCAGTGAGTTTAGTCTGGTTTGCTACATGACACAGAACATGGAGGCAGTCTGCTTCTATGCTGAATTACAGCCAGGGAGGCTGTGGGTCAGTTCTGCCCTCCAGGGGCCAGCGGTGGCTTTCTTTACAATACATTCCTTGGCACTCATAAACCTCAACGGTGGAGCCTGCCAAGATCTCTAAAGTCATGGAATACCATACGAACAAGGTCTGGTGTGCTGGGAGATTTGAATTTTAAAATAAAATGAATTCCACTGAAGAATCCTGAGGGGCACTAGGAAAAATGGCAGAGAAGGGGCCTGCTTGGGTTAAGAATTGCTGCAGCATAATTATTATACTAATGGAGTTAGGAGAACATGATGAGATCCTGAATTAAACCAATGGCAATAGAAATGGTGACAGAGAAATACATTTTTTTTATTTTTTAAAAGTCTAATTTAGAGGACGTGGAATTAAACTGGATATTGATATTAATAGAAAAGGAAGAATATTTTCTTTGATGCTAGATACCTGATTTATTAATTGGTACTTATTTTACTCATAAGAGAAATGTAGAGAGTACAGTTAAACTGAATGAAAATAGATTTTGAAAAACGAGGCAGAGTTAAGGAACACAAAGACAAAGTAGCACCCATTGGTCTTGAGGACCAATGGACCTAATGTCTGCCTATCATAAAGAAGTTGGGACACCAGACAGAAATGTACTCTGAAAAAAGGTAGAAAGTGTTACTAGAGGGAAGCCTAGGATGTGGAGGTATTGGTTCTTGCTATTTATTATTCGTTTACATGGTTAGGCAATTTGCAGGTCTGTTCTCTTTAAAGAAAAAAACAAAAGAAAACAAGATAGTTGATGGAGCGGAGCAAAGTCATTAAACAAAAAATAGATAGACCCAAATAGCAAGAGAGGTTGTTAGACTTGAACAAAATAGAGTCCAATTTACCCAAGTCAGAAATAAAGAAGATGGATGAAGACAGCCGCAATTGAGAATAGACTCGGCGAAGAAATTGAGGAATTTTGGACTTGGCAGCCTCTGTGCTATCTCTGAATAAGCAAAGGACAGTTGCTTCCAGGTAAGGAAAGATTTGGAAGAGTGGATGCTAGGAAGATGCTAGCAATATAACTGAAATGATTATCTTCTACTTAGGAATAAGCAAACTGAGTACTTAATCTTGAATCTTTTTTGTTGAAAAAATCCTGTATTTATGAGAACTTGGAATCGACGAATCAAAATACTGTAGAATAACAATTGAATTACAAGTTGTGGCTAGTTTAAGAAATATTTCAGTATCACACCCATGAGTTAATTATCTTAACCTATAAAAAATGTTATCACATTTGACAAAAAATGTATATAGATCTTAATCTTTATTAAAAGCCAATCAATTAAATACTGTTGTTGTGGCAGAATATTTGAGAATATTTAATGAAAAAATTATCACTTAAGCGTACTATATGACATGACTAAAGTAATATACTTTAATTATACCTTATATGTGGATTTCTGAATTAAATAGTTGATGCTTTATATGCCTGTCAAAACATTTCTAAAGTATATTTTTCAAATTCAAAAGTATTAGTAAATATTGAAAACTATGCATGTAATGCTATTTTATAAATCTGAAATCACAATGTGCATGTAAGGTATTATACTCAATTGACTTGACAGTCATATAATTTTCTAATATGTGGGATAGAACAATAAACTGAAAATGTCCTTTCATTGTGCGGCAGAAATTACTTTTAATCCATTACAATGTGTTATAAAACCCTTAAAGAAAACCAGAGGCTTCGCTAAATCTTGTCATTCTTCCCATGAATTAGAATGTACGATAGGCATGACACAAGACACATTAAAACTCATTTTCTCAGAAGAACTAAGCATTAGCAATAACTACCATTAATACAATAGGCATGAAAGTAAGATTTCAATTCCTTGTTGCTCTTTCTGGGTGGTATTCGATCCCTCTGATCTCTCCTCCCTCCTTAATCCTTTCTATATCTCACAAGAGATTGACTTGAAATAGAACCTGATCCTGTGTATTGTGTCACATGCCTCACTAACACAACTGCCCCTCATACAGCCTTGTGAACACCAGAGGGGTGAGGATTTAGAACACGGAGGATCGTTACATTGGATCACAAAGTGAAGGACAACTATACGATACAGAGACGCATGCTCCAGCCAATTTGGCACGTATTTTGAGAGGATATAATCCAATCTATAACATTCATACTTGGTCCCCTAAAATTCATGCTCTTGTCACATGTGACATGTCACATGCCATCCCCAAAGTCTTAGATCAAGTCTAAATTCAAATTTTCCAGGGGCAAAAGTCCTCTTCTTGTTGGAAGCTAAGAAACAAGTCACCTATCTCCATAGCTCGATGGCTGAACAGACGCTCTATGGTCATGTCTACTCTGATGGGGAAAAACTGCGCCCACCAGAACAACTTCTCCGACAGCATCAGCTCTCTCCTCCAGTTGCTGTGGTGACCAGGTTCTCCAGTGTTACGGTAGAGACCAGGAGGACATGGGTCCCAGCTCTGCTTCAAGCCCCACTGTGACAGCAATCCTGTCCCTTGTCTTCAGGTGGCCCCATTAGCCTTATCTAGGGGAATGGTGTTCATACTCTCAAACCCGTTTCTACGCTTCTTGGGCATGGCAGTACTTGAGGCCCAGTGTGAGGCCACACATCTGCCACATCCTGTGTTACTCATGAATGGCAGCCCCTGTATGGCAGGTAAACTGAGGAAAGCTTGGCTCAGTGAGACTCACAGAGCCTCTGCTACCGAGTTCCCTGACTTCTGCGGCCTCCAGGCCTCTTATGGGCCTCCCTGCTTAGGCAACTATTGCAACATCCTCTAGATATACTTACAAGTGCCTGCAAGCACCTTGCACCTCTAAAAAGACACCTGCCCTAAGGCTCTTATATTATTTATATATCACATATATGTATACCACATATATAGGCAAATATATATGATGCATGCTTGTATAGGAATTTTAAAAAGTTTGTGAAATATGTGGAATTGAAAAATAATGGACTATTTGAAAAGCCCCTTTATGTGTGGTGTGTGTTCTCCTTTAATTCTCTTTGTCCACAAACTTTAGGTCTCCTCATGGTCTTGAGAAAACAGCTATAGATGGAGATATGTCAAGCACACCATCCCGACGCTGATTCCAACACTCGTCTACAGGCCTACCCTGAGGTTACCAAGGCCACTATTATTTTTTTTTGTGGGCATCACTGCCTCTGGTGGTCATCAGCGCTACCCAGTGCCACTCCTGAGAGGCACCGCTGGATTTGAACCCCCAAGCCCGCGGGCTGCAGTCCCGCACTCAACCACTTACGCCACCGGGGCTCCGCCCACCAAGGCCATTCTTACAGAAGCAGTCTGCCACATCTTTCCCTCCTGGAAAGTGTGTCAGTAGGTTCAAATTGTAACCCTTCTGGTTAGCATGGTGTGTGTGTGTGTGTGTGTGTGTGTGTGTGTGTGCATGCCACACGAGTGTCTATATGAAACAAAGCAGCTGGCAGTTTTGAAATGTTGATGTTGCAGTTAACAGGCCAACTTATAACGACTCCTTATCCTTTCACACTTACACAGAATTGCTAAGCAAACAAGTCTACAAACTTTTTTATTTTGATTTTCTTAGATATAGTTAACATGATTTCTTACCATCTTCACAAGCATTATTACCATGTATTGATTCATTGTTTTGAGCATTGTAATAAACCTACAAAGCTGTCTAATTTTTTACTGTAAGTACATTTTTATAGATATATGTTATATTTATGGCAGATAAACTTCTTGCACATTAAAAAACAGGGAAGGAAAAATTATAATTACTCTCATTATTTTGACAGATCTCTACAATTTATAAAAAAATAAACTTTTTAAAGCCACATTAACAAGACTTTTGCATAAAAATGAATGAACACATTGAGTAAAATTTAAATATATATAAAAACAACAATAAAAGTAACTAAAAATTCACTCCATTTCATATTTATAAATATTACTCAGGAGAAGTTATGGAGGATTTTTAAAATCATTTCATTGGGGGCTCGTTCAATGCTTGTCACAGTCCATCCATCCATCCAATGTGTCAAGCACATCTGTACATTTATTGCCATCATCATTTTCAAAACATCGAGCATTTAGTATCAGCTTCTCATTTATTCCTCTCTCTCACGAACCCTTGATAATTTATACATTATTATTTTTTCCTGTCTTACACTGGCCGATCTCTCCCTCACCCACTTCTCTGTTGTCTCTCCCCCAGGGAGGGGGTTATATATTGATCCTATGATTGGTTCCCCCTTTCTCTCCCACCTTCCCCTTACTCTACTATGGAGAATTCTGAAGTAAACAAAAATATCTGTCATGTGACTTGCCCTGGTGACACTCTGGGAATGCTAGCAGTCATCACTGCAACAGTGAAAGCACCCTCACATATTTTCTAAACCTTTTCATACAGTTTCAAAACTTTTTGAGAGGGGGATTGTGGGGAAGAGGTAGAAGTGACATCCATCTCTGGTTATGTGATGATGAGGCCATGGAGGTAGGATGGATCACTTGAAATTGTTGCCTTGAGAAAACCTTTAAACCACAAACCAAAATACAGCTATGCTTTCCTAGTAAACTCTGTTTCCCTTGAGTATTATTTGGCGGCCTGGTGGCAGTTCAAAACTACCAATCTCCCCTCGCAAGAAGGCTGAGGCTTCCGGCATCCATAGGAGTTACCATCTGGGAACCCCAATAGACAGTTCTTCCCAGACCAACAGGAATCAGCATCAACTCAATGTTAGAAAGGGTGCCTTTGGTTGAGCATTATACTATTCAAAGAACCATCTATGTTGGATCAAAGTGGCAAACCCAACTTGAAAAATTAAACAGAACCTCAGAAGCTAGTGATCATGTATTCATGAGGAGGAATAATGCAGAAAAGGGGGGTGGGAATGGTTTCAGGGACCATTGAGTCCAATCAACAAATGAATCCACCTAAGTTTTCATGTACATGTGTTCTCAGCAATCATAAAACCCAAACCTAAACAAATGTCATGACCAAATGTCTCAAAACAGGCTGCACTTAGTACTCCTGGCCCTATCCTCAATTGCTCTGTGATCTTAAGACAAATTACTGCTGTGTGACTCCGTTTGTCCTTCTGTGAGGTAGATGAAACAATGAGTCATACCACTCACTGCCATGGGGCTGATTCCAACTCACAGAGTCCCAATATAGAGTGTGTGAAACTGCAAATATTGGCAGACGCAGATAGGCTTATATTTGTCCCACAAAGCAGCTGCTGGGTTTGAACCACCCAATTTTGGCTAACAGTCCAACCCTACTTACCCAACAGTACCCCTCAGGACCACACAGTGTCAAGAGAGACAAGGACTATAGAAAAGCTTTAAAATATTTTAAGTCATAATTTTTTGCTATTTAATAATTATGCCATAATGAGACTTCCATGGCTAATCAGGGAAGACTTAAGGTCTGACAAAAATAAGTTATTACCAGTGAATTTGGACACAGTGTACTAATTTGGAGACTCTAATTTTCCAAGTTATCCAGGCCAGGGGCAATTCTAATCCCTGACCCTGTGTTATAGTCTTAATGAGGCTGCATAGTCACCTGCTGGTTGCTTCGAGGGTGACAGGAAGGCAGGTGGTACTTAGTGAGAATTTAATAATCTCCTAAGGGCTTGTTCTGAGAAAACCCAATCTTATATAAGTGACAAGTACAACAACATGCCCATTTCAATTTACTTCTATGTATAGGAAATTATAGATTTTTTCATTCTGTTGATTTTCTTTCCCCCTCGGTGTTTTCTCTCTCTCTCTCTAGGTAAAAACAACAACCAAACTTTTTCTTCTTCTGTTTTATTAAGTTTGAGATTGTCTCTTACTCTCCTAATAAGTTTAGCTTATAAAGTTTTCTAAGTTGTACAGGCACATAGTGACATGTCCTGTCCTCATCCACTATGAACTTGTGCCACATCCCTCAAGGCTGAGGAGTGGTGGCTGCTACTTCATCGACAGAATGATGCCTCCAGACTGGAATGAAAATGCTCACAGTTCAAGCATAAAGATGGCAAAAGATACTGAAAAATTCATTTCAATATTTTCCTCTTAAATTGTCTTTTACTTTGTCAACGCTTGCATATGTAAACATATGAAATATAGGACTGAGATTGTATTTATAGACATGAGTTCTTCTTTCAAAGCATTTGTGACCTGCTCAGTTTCTTAAGTTTTCACAAAGCAGAGTAACTTACAAAACAAAATATACAGCAGGCCAAGTTTTATATCTACCGTAACTTACTATTATTGCTATGTTATACAGGTTATATGCAAATAATTTGAATTCAAATGTAAAATTATCATCAGATTAATATATCCACAATAGTTTTCGTTTACTTCTCAGTAAAACAAACCAATTCCTTTACTCAGATCCTAAGCCTATTAATCATTTGATCACCCTACAATTTGCTTCAGCAAGTGTTATTCAAACAAATATATTGAAAATGATTTTGAAACTACCCTCAAACTCTTTATCAGAATTATTGTCATTTATTGTCATTATTGTCATTTATTGTCATTATACAATTTTGCCACCTTAGATCTATGCAAGAAATATCCAATTTACAAATCAAAATGATTTCTAGAAATTGCTCTACAAAAATTACTTCCTGACTTGTACTAGTTCCCAATGAAATAATTTTTAAAATGTATTTCCCATATTTTTGGATCAATGAAGCTGTTCCACATACAATCAGCTTTCAAAAATATCCTGCAGAGCACATTTCAGCCAAACGTATTTGGGGGAAATTAAACTGGGAAATAGAGACCTTTCATGGATTCTCAGGGCACAAGCAAACACTCCCTGCCGCTACTTTTCATTCCGTGAAAGCTGTCATAAATCTATGTCCACTGATCCACTTGCATTTGGCATACGGCTCTGTAGATTATTTATTGAAGGGTATTTCTGTCAGGCTGGGATTAAGATGTCCTAAAAATTCCCAAGAGGGCAATTCATCATAGCACAATTTAGAGAGTGAAAGGAGAGCCACAATAGACCTTGGTAGCAAAATGGAAGTGAGTGATGGGTGAACCCCAACCTCCAGCCTGCTTCTAGAGCCAGCAAACAACATATACCGAAGGTGTCAATCAAACTGCCTCACGGAGAAGCCTTGTGAATAGGAAATAGAGAACACACTGATTGGTCTTCCTTTCTTGTTCTCAACAGTTATAAGAAGATAAATTCCAACACTAATGAGCTTGGTTTTCTGTGTATATGTCAGGAAAGTTCTCTAATTCTTATTAAAGCAAAATAAAACAACAACAGCAACAAGAACATCAAAAAACCAAATGTATATAGACCTTATTCTGAAATAATGGAGATTGTGAAATGTTTTTAATACTGCCAAATCTTTCCAAGTATAGTCAGTGCCACATTTAAAATTTATTTTTGCTGTTGAACCAAAACAAATCTCACCTCTATTTCTAGAAATTAACTAAATATAGTCATATTTGATAATATTTTGGGTATTATCAAACCAACACTTACTACCTAAAGGCATCCCCAATGTAAGTGAATTTTAAATAAATTTCACTGTCTCTGAGCCATCCACTCATATTCCACCTACAGGGCAGAGCAGAACTGCCCTGTGGGGTTCTGGGAGTTGAACTCTTCAAAGAAGAAGAAAGTCTCATTTCCCCCCCACAGAGAAGCTCTGTTTGAATGGCTGACCCTGAGGTTAGAAGCTCAAATCATAACCCCTATACCACCAGGGATCTTATGAATCTGAAAAAATCATATTAAAGTCATTTTAAAAAAGCTAATAGCAATAAAGAGCATTATGTAGCAGAATTCCTTGTGGTTACCAATAATTTTTAATTGAGTCAACAACTTTCAACCTACATATAAAAACTGTTTCTTATAGATGTTGATGTAAACCTAATTATGGCACCCCAGAACTAAGCATAGTCAACAGTAAAGTACTATATGTTGAGTGCTAAGTTAATGTATTGAGGAAACAATCACATTTTCATTGTTTTGTTCATTGGAATTAGTTTCAACTCATTTTCTTTAAAATCATGCTGAATTTGCAATGACATGAAGATTGAATTCTATCTTTAAAGTGTTCCTTATGTATTGCACGTATGGTTCTCTAAGATGCACAGTTCCTCTCGATGTTGAGAGTTTTTTAATCTAGCTGGATCTTACAATGGATGGGGAGTCAGTTTACTGACAGGCTTTATGCTCTTTGCTTTTTCTAATTATCTTGTAACCTATCATTGATGGCTTTTTATATTTGAAAGAGCAATAGCAAAATATTCCATCTGTTACTCTGATCTTCTATCACATTTACTGGTTCCAACCTCCCTTGTAATATTAACCACTTATTTTTTGCGCTGTCTTCACAGAAACTTTTAATCTTCCCAATCGGACGATGACCTTCCAAGGTCTCATTTATTTTAGGTCCCTTTAATATTTTAACAGAAAAGAAAACCCCACAGAGCAAGCCTACCGAATCACGAATCACGATGAAAAGAAATCAGTTCAATGTAATGAGTTATTTTGATTGCTTGTTAAGACTTCAACACGGTTTTGTAAGCTTAACTAGTCATTGTACAAGGAATAATTAACATGTAGCCTAAGGCATCAAACTCAACCTTCCCCTTGGCCTTTTGTCACACTTTCTCTAAATGTGCATTTTCTCGTAGATCAGAACAATCCTCAGTCCTTTCTGCATCGACATCACTATATATGTACCAACTGGTACATAATCATAGCCCATATTTATTGCAATTGTAATCTGTTCCTCATCTCAGAAGTATATTCATCAATTTTTCATACTAACCACTCTACAAATGTCCTTGGGACTTTCCCTTCAAAAGTTTACTTTCTACCTCCCCATTCTGTTTACAGGTCTTATCTCCTTGACATATGAACATCTCCAAGGTTTAAAAAAAACAGCAAAACAATTCATTTTCAAACTGATTATGGGAGTAATAAGATGTTATACTGAGGTGGTTTTTGTGTTGCTGTGATTCTGGAAGCTTTGTCAGCAATACTTGCAGAATCACTCACTTGTAGACAGGTTTCAGCAGACCCTCTAAACAAAGAGCAGGAGGAAAGACATATTAGAAATTTTCTATTGAAAACCTTTGGATCACAAGAAAATATTGTTCCAGATGTTAGTCCAGGAGCCCTGGTGACATAAGTCAGTGCTGGACTGCTAAGTGAAAGGTTGGCAGCTGAAACCCAGCCAATAGCTTTGAAGGAAAAAAGAATCATAAAGATTAGAATAAAGCAACAAAAACCTCTGTGAGCAGATCTTCCATAATCTATCACATGGGGTTGTTGCTATGAGTTGAAATTACTTACCAACATGTAACAACAGAGAGCTGGAAGATAGGCTTCTCAGATCAGAAGACACTTAAATACAAAAAGACTGTACAATAGACTTCATATAACCACGATCATGAGATGGCACTGCACTAGACAGTGTTTTATCTTGTTGTACACGATGAGGCTTTCAGGAATCTGTGTTGATTCAACAGCAACTTATAAGAACCACTATCTCACAGACTTACTCAATATAAGCAGGTCTTCTTTCCATACTCTCAACACCAACTCGATGAGAATTAGTACCTGTGACTGGAGTCACTTGCTGGGATGTATCTTTAACAGGTTCAGCTGCTAACTGAATGGTTGGAGGTTTACCTGAAGAGCTAGCAAACTATTGTGTAGGTACACAATAAGCCAGTCTTGAAAAATGGTATGGAACAAATATAGTTCTACTCTGACAGTCACAAGGACACCATGCCACGGAATCAATTCAAGGGTCATTAGTTAACTGGTTTGTCACTAGTGTTAGGTACTAAGAATTCATCTTCAAGGTACATGGTCAAGTAATGCATATGCATTCTCCCATAGAGTAAGTATGCATCAAATTAAAGACATGAAATACAGTCAAAATAATGACAATGAAATATGTTGGCTTCTTTTCCTTCATAAATGCAGTTATTGTATATCAACATTGAAAAAGAAATATCAAAGCATAATAAAATATATTTTCTATATCGCATGAAGTATATAAACAATTAGTTCTAAACTCAAGGAGAAATGACACATCAGCAATTTTGTATTTCTTGCCTAGAATAATGCTTATGAAAATATCTCCCAAATTACAATGTACAAATGCCAGGTATTATTAATCTTATTATAGATTTACAGATGAGATGTTTTTATTAGGATGATGATTCAATACAAAGACAATGATTTCAGCACAATCAAGCTAATTTTCATTTTAGTTTCTGGAGTTATTTTTCTCCTATGATGTCACAGTATTGTCATTTATAATCTAGGACTGAACTGGCCCCTCTCTGAATGTGATACTACAAGTCAAAGAACATCTGCCCCCCAACAAGTAGGTGGGTTGCCTTGAAGCAGTCAGTGGGATGGAGGCGAAACGAATAATGAGACATCATAAATGCTAAGGGTGAATTTGACTCTGAGAGAAGAGACACCTATGGGGGGAAGACTTATTAAGGTACTAAAAGAAATAGTAATCCCACAAGTGTAAAGCATGTCTGTACCATAGGTATGTCTATGTGTATATGTTTTTTCATATATGTTTTTATATGATTTTTCAAAGAGGTGGGATGATTCCCACTTGTGTAAATACTAGAACACAGTTTGGGGAAGAGGTGAGACTGCAAAGTTTTCTGGTAATATGACTACAAGATTAAAGTAATGACTGTTGTACTCTATATTCTAAGTAGTTGTCAGTTTTCTTGAAAAGAATAGATTTTGGTTCCTTCAGAGAGAAATAAGCAAAAGCAGTTCAAGAATCCTTCTTTGTCACGTATATTCCTCCCACATGGTAGTTTGAAGACGCAAATAAGTCCCTCCTAAGATGGTTCCACTCAAGACACTTGTCAGAGCATAAGAGAGACTTCCGAGGTTCTCTCCTCTAGATCTCTAAAACACAATGGTAAAAAAAAAAAATGGTAAAAAAGATGAGCAACCCCTGGAAGTGCTGAAGAAAAGGAGAACGGTCCTTTGAATCTTTCTGCCTAGATAGAAAGCAGGTCAACCGACTCAACTGGAATAATTGACAATTCTTTTTTCCTCTCCTGAACAGTCCCTTTGAACAACTTGCAACTGGTTGTTATCTAATCTTACTTTATTTTAGAGAACCATTTTGATTAAGCTTCCTTATCCACTATTCATGTCATCAATTATATGTTTAACAGGATCACGGGATGATACAGATGGTATTAGATGTCCTGGATGCCACCGTAAAAGGAATAAATAGCTCCTGGACATCGTTTCCCAAGTTTTCTGTACAGCCTTGACCACAGGCATTCCTTATGTGAAATAAAGAGTTCAAAAGTTCTCCCAGGTTGACTGGTCTGACGTTCATGACCTAGCATGAGAGACCTAGACTTGTTAATAATTTGTGATGGGGCCATGGTCTAAAGGGAAGGTGACCAATGGATACCCTCCTGAGGTTAAGTGAGATAGCCCACACTGAGTTGACCAGAACTCAACTATAGAAAGAGAAGCTAATTGAGCCTCTGAACTGATGTATATTGCTGCTGACATTATGGATGGCCTGTCCTGATTTGACTTTGCTTATGGATACGCACTTCACAAGATTTCAACTAGAATGAAGATTCTTCACGGGATTGTTTCCTCAGAGCACTGGGTTGTAAGTGGGCAATATAAAAATTGAATACCAAAAATTGGAGGGTAAAGGCATGAAGTGGTTGGTTTACAAACTCTCATAGTGGGGAGAATATATACATATATATATATCCATAGGATTAAAGGATTAAGGTGTGGATATTACTTAACTGCAATTGTAAGGCATAGGACATTTTGTTTTGTTTTGTTCACTTACAGTATGTTATTTTTAAATGATGGTGGCATATGTTGAATTGTTTGCATTTTAGATTTTATCCTGTTTAGGTTACAAATATGATTTTATTATTGTTTGTTTGAAAATTACATATGGTTACAGAGTTATATAAAAGTGTGAAATTGATCAGAGGTGGTCTGGGGCAATCATGTACTCATGTATCAATTTCATGATTAGGAATGTAGGAGTGGAGTCTAGTCTGTCAATCTGTAGATAGCCAAAGAGACCTCTGTGTAGGCATGATTTTCTCTGTGAATAATTATGGGAAGTCTCGCAATATTTCCTTCATAGAGATGAGTGACCATTCCCTCAGTCATTTGGAGATGCTGGACTGACAAGACAAGATGGCAGCATGTGAGGAATTGGCGGAGCTACATGGACTTGATCTGATGGAACTGGACCTCTGAAGCAGGAAAAGCCACAGAAAGTGATGAGATGCTTTTACCTCCACTGGATACTGCTGATGGACCCTGAGCCCTACAAACAAAGAGCCACGGGGAGACCTATGCCAGTGCCAGGATGCTTCCACCACCACTGGATACACAAGATTCTGTATCCACTGGCCTGTGATTGTCCTGGTGTCATTGCATGTGCCTCATGAGTCAGAAGGAGACTTTATAGACTGGTATCAGACATATGGGCAAATAATTTTGGACTTATGACCTTGGAATGGACTGGGTTGGGAATGCTTTCTCTTTGTTCTATTCCTCTTGTATATAAATCTTTCCCTTGTTTTTTTTTTTTTTTTAAAGTTCTTTCAGGGCAGACAACCACAATAGCAGTAAGTTTCAACCTTGCTCTATGACTTTGAGAGAGGTCACTGAAAATAGGGTTTGGATAAGTGGGTAGAAGAAAACAAGTAAACTACATTGTTTAAACCTGGATTCTTGCAGAATCATGACTGTTTAATAGCCTAGCAACGTACTAAAGGGTTTCAAAATAACCTCTAAACTGGTAATTTGCCTATGCCTAGGAAACAATATCAAACAGGAAAGACTAGAAAATGGAAACAAATATCTACTGCACAAAGATGTTCAACAAAATTAACTCAATCCCAAGCTTTCTTGTTTATAATTAAAACTTTCACAGCTCGAAAACTGAAATAATAAGGAAATGTGTGACAAAGACTGTGTTTCATAATTATTTGCTCTGAGAACGGGTTAAATGTTTACATTCTATTATAATTATAGTAGCAGTAAAAGCACGTAAAGTAGGAAATATTTACTCAGATTATCCTTTGTAACCTAAAACCCTCACAGAAGGTACATGAGATTGACATGCTGTGTATTAAATTTATTGGTTTATTTGTAGTTTCTTCCTGCAAACCATCTCTTCACAAGGAGCATGTGGCACCCCTCTTTTGACCTGGGGCTATTTCTCTCCCTTTCTCAATGCATTTGTTGGGAGTCCTACAGATGCATTTAGTGAGGTCCACAATCCAATCTAAGTAATCGCTGCATTCCGCCACCCTGATCAGAGTGATTTGTCCAGGGATTGGCTAATGTTCCAAGCAGAGCTATCACAAGCAGCAAACACAAATACAGGCTATGCAATGCTGTAGATGGAGTTGTATCTGCCCCCACCCCCACCCCCCAAATTGCATTGTCATTCTTAGCCTCTCTCCCTTTGAACAGGTATCAGAAGCACAACAGAAGGTTCGGCAGTTCAAACTCACTAGCCCCCCCAGCAGAAGAGAGATGTGTCTTAGAAACACTACGGGCCTTTTACACTCTATCCTACAAATTAGCCAGGATTCGGAATGGAGTATATGCACCACCAGTTTGGTTCTGATGTCTGAGGCTATAATACCATTTGGGAAGGGGTAGCCTTAGTTATAGTAATGAAGCAGGTTTTGTATAGGGTGTGCTCTGAACCAATTTCTCTGAAGAGCTAAAACAACAACAACAAACGGTTAAACAGCAGTCAAAGGAGGCAGAGGGAGTGGGGAGGAGAAGGGTCCAGAGACAGGTGCGGAATCTCAGAAAACTTCTACCAGAGCCCTCCAGGAGAAGGCCTTCTGGGGCCAGCAGCTGAATGCAGGCTTCAAGCCTCCTAAACGGAGAAAAGTAAATGTGCGTGTTAAAGCCCAAGCACACACAAAAAAACTTTTTAAATAAACCCAAGCACTTGTGCCAGTTCTGTTCTATTATAGTAGATAGCTAAGATACCCAGTTAAATTTTAACTGTAGCTAGATACAATTTTTTAAAAAATATTGTATACCACATGAGTTGTTTTAAAATGACCAATCTCTTTACTGGCATTTCTGAAAGGGTAGACAAAGCCAAAAGCCAAACAAACAAATTCACTGCCGCAGAGTGGATTCCAACTCACAGGGACGCCATAGGACAGGGCGCAACTGCCTTTGGAGTTGCTAGGACTTTCAGCGCTTCTGGGAGTAGAACATTTCCTCTTTCTCCAGTGCAAGAACAGGCAGGTCGGAACTGCTGACTGCCTGGTCAGCCGCTCAGTGCAGTAAAGGCTGGCCATTGCCTACTTCTCTGCCTCCTCTTCTGTCTTGCACTTGTCATGCCAGACTTCCAGCAGCTCTATATATCATCGACATTGTTTTCTGTTGTTTCCTCTCAAGAAATCTAGACTGGTTGGTGTGCCTTAAATACCATGCTTTCCACTTTTCCACAGGAACAGTGCCAGCCTAATCTGAAAGACAGTGGCTTATACTTCCTCTGTAATAAGCTTTCCAGGGCCTCTTACTGTACCCAGCCTTGGTGTACGGTCTGGGGTTTTTAAGCGTATCATTGAACTCGATGAATACGTAGCTAGTTGCATGTTATTTTGCGCTCCTCATAAACCAATCCTAGATGCAGGTTGCTTTGGACAGGGTAGTTTTCCTTGGTTGATGGGGATTAACTGCTCCAGCTCCAAGCAGCTGGGGAATGAAGGTAAACAAACTCCAGGTGGTTGGTGCGCCTGGAGTCTGCAAGGAAGCCTTTCACCAAGCCCCCCACAAAAAAAAGTCTTTCATAATGGGCACAGTTGACACACTCATTTAAAATGGAAAGCAGTGCAACTGATCGTAGCAACACTCATGCAGACACCGCAGCTTCTACTCACAATATAGCCAAATTAATTCTCGAAGCACGCTAAATATCAGGAAAACCAATTAGTCTTTCAAAAATATCCTTGTGGCCTAAAAATATTTCTAAACCTCCAAAGGGTTTAGCTATTTTTAACTCATTTAAACAACAGCTCTATCAAGTCTCTTCCTTTCAGGGAAACATTATCACAAGGTAGTATCAGTTAATTGCGTATTCTAGATAACAATTAATTTCCATACATGCTTGTATAAAAGTAGGTTATCCTATACTATAAACTTTTGGCAAAAAAGCTGGAAAATCTTAAAACTTCATTCCAAATGTATCAAGAATCCAAAGATCAGTATATTCTATGAAAAACAATACAAAATTTCTCTGAAGCTTACAAGATTTAACACTCAAATTGTGGACACAAATGATATCAAAAGCATTATAGATAATACACTTAATGTCTACTCTAATTCATGTGCAATTTTTTAAAACTAAAATTTTGATAAGTGTTTTCATCTATTTCTTGTTACGTACTGATAAACTAATACCACCCTTTAATATTGTGAGCTGAGTAAAACCTTTCTAATAATATCCAATGCTTTAGATCCTTAATATCTTCTAATTAAATTCTCTTAGTATCTTTTAATTAAAGCATATTTTCTTTAAAATGATGCCTTCTATTATGTCATAATCTATTTGATAACATCAAGATCTAGAATTTGCTTCTCCTAAAAATGTTTACATCCTTTTGATGAAATCAGCTGCATTTCCTCTGCTACATCATGGAAAATATACATAGTAACTAGTTAACAGACAAGTATACGAGAAATATCATTCAAATGACTCCCTTTTTTAACATAATGTTTTACAAGCCATATCAGTCCAGGATAAAATTAAGGAGGCCATGGATATCCCGAGATCAGAACAACCCACTAGACAAAACCTCAGTGAGAACCCTCACGCTAGACATCAGCAGACACTTCTTATTCGGAACAAAGGTGCACCTAAACAAAGCTACGTGTACCACCTTTATCCTGTAGCTAATTTTCAAAAGAAAAGGTAGCTTCCTTTTCTTCCTTCATTTCCCTTAAATTTACTCCTCTATTTTTTTTCCAAAGCTGCCCATAGTGTTTTAGTCTCCCAATACTCCTATTCTGTAGAAATTTTCACCCACACAAACCAAATTTTTCTAGAGAGAGTAATAACTGGAGTACGAAGCTATTTATCAAAATCAATTTCCTATACTACATATTCATGAGGCACTTCATTGCAAATATCCCAAAAAATTAAATTGCAGATTTATTGTTCCTTTTGCAAAATATTCATCAACTGAAAGCACCAAGATAATAAGACTATCTACTTGCTTTTGAAATGGAAGGTTTCACTAAGTATTTCAGCTGTCCAGAGACCAGATTCCCTGTAAAATTGCGTTGCTTGCACCACAATGAATTCAAAGAAAAAAAAAAAGGGAGGATATCCCGAGTTGGACAGAAACCTTGAGAAACTAAGACTTATAAATTGGCTGATACACATAAGCAGCTATAAGCTCCAAACCTCTTGATCTCTATTGTGACTTCACATCTAAATGCCTATCAGTAAAAGACAAAGGAAAGGAAAAGACACTTAGGGAACACATTAAGTATTGTATTTCTTGCAAAGATGGCATGGAAAACATTTCTGGTTACATGATATAATGTTCTTAAGATAGCCAGTGGGGAATGATCATGTATTCACAGTGCGAAGTTAGGTGTCCTGGGCCAGAAGCACCGGACCTGGGTGGCCGAAGGCAATGGATGGCCCCAGTCACCGCAGACCCAGTCCACACTCAGCCTGCAGCAGCCCCCCAAGCACCAGCCACCCCACTCAGCCTGTTTCCAGAGCAACGTACCAGGCACAGAATACTTTGCAGTTTCAGCTACAAGGTATTCGCTGCTTTCACACCCAGCATCAAACTGACCCAAAGCAAACACTTTCCTTTGTTTTCCAATTACTGGGCATTTTAAACTCAATCCCTGACTTCCTGGCCTTTGGTTACACCTTTATAATACAGAGATGGCCAAAGGTGGCATTTTTCTGACTATTGAATGACGGTGATGAGGAAAAGCAGTTCTGGAACTGCCATGAGACGTGCCTAACATGTGGTGTATGCCAGAGCTTTAGCCATCATTATGTCATTTCTGTACAGTGTGTATATGCAGTATTTACATGGGCACACTACTGCGAGAGATGGTATTAATGGTAAATATTTATTATTTACCATTATATTATAAAATGGAAAATATTAATAATTTAACATTGCAAATATATTGTATATACTTACAGTTGTAATTTTAAAAAAAAACAACTAGATTTATGATGCTTATTCCGACATGAAAACAGATCCTGGCTACCATTACTGACTACTTTGTTTCATACTTCTAATGGTAACTGCTGTTGGCGGAACTGTCTGGTAAGCATTAGGCTGCTACCTACAAGATCCACAGTTCAAGTCCACCAGAGGCCCTGAGGGAGAAAGATGAAGCTATTTCCTCCCAGAAAGATTTATAGTCTGAGAAATCATACACAGGGTCACTACAAGTCAGAACTGACTTGAATGTGGTGGAATGTTAACTAAGACATCTAAGCTTTGAGCTATTCTCTCTACCCAATCCTGATGCCACATTACTGTCGGTTCATATAAGAACAAACCAATCTGCCTTAGAAGAAATACAAGCAAAATGCTCCTTAGAGGCAAGGATGGTGAGACTTTGTGTACACAGGGTCTCATGTACTTTAGACATGCTATCAAGAGAGACTGGTCCCTGGAGAAGGTCTGGAGATAAGGGCGGCTGAAAGAGGAAAGGCCACTACAAGAAGGATCGACACAGTGATGTCAGAGAACCAGGCAGGGCTTTGTTCTGGTGTACCTGGTGTCTCGTTAAATCAGAATAAAGGACTGGGGGAGGAGGAAAAATAAATCAGAATCAACTTGATGGCATCTAACAATAACATTTAGTCTATGTTTATGTCCTGTGTATGTGGACTATTTCATCTCAAACAGAAGATTATCTACTAGCCTACTATATTACTTTTACACAAAGAACTATAGATCACAGTTTAAGTGACCATTAAGCTATGCTACAATTTTCTCTGAAACACTTTATAATAAAAGCAATTTTAAAACCCTCCATTTTCAAGGTTTTGCACTGGAAACTTTTATAAACAAGAAAACTATCTGAAAAGTTACCACACTCAACTAAACATTTTGATAAGCAAGATCCTTAAAGAATAGCTACATTTTAGTTAGAAAAATAGCTAAGCAATTCTCCTACCTATGTCCTGTAACTCAAATATATCTTATTCTGATACAACCATTTAAGTATCAATAGTTAAAGATAGCTACCAAAAGGGAGAATATTCATGCAAAACATTCAGTCAATTCTGTTATTTTCACAGAATTTTCAGGTGCAGAATCTTTATGAAATAAGTACAATGTCTCGCTTTTTGTGAGAGCTATGTCTATTGATTTTGTTCTTTAGAAATATAAAGGATAGAGTCTCAGAATAAAGGGAATTATAGTCATCGTGAAAAACACACATAAAACTAGGAGCAGAGACATTTTGCTCCTATTTAGCATGAGACATCAGGCAATAAACCTGTATTTTGTCATTTCTGATTAACACTTTGGACATATTCCAGGTATTTGCTGTCTGATCAATACACAAAAGAGTATGAAAGTACAGTACTTTGAGAACTTCATTATACAGGCTTGATGGAAATCAATAGAATGACAGTGATTATTTAGGAAAAAAATTCACAGAATACAGGCTTTGTATTTAAATATCAATATAAATTTACTTGAAAAAATTAGCTGTCTCAATTTAGATGGATTGTTCTGCTAATTCATTAAGTCAATGCACACAGAGCACAATTTTCTATACACTGTACTAGAAAATCTCAAGTTGCTTAATCTCATGACTTATTTACACTCAAAAACTTAGGACTATTAGGTATACCTATTAATATTTTTGTATATAGAAATTATAGTAGGATATTTTCAAGATTCATTTATTAAATCACTTATTATCAATTAGAACCCATTATATGATGACTTATTCATGGAAAAATAACTCTTTTCAAAGGAGAGAAGAATAGCGTTGTTTTTGCATGTTCAAAGTATTTTTAGTCGTTGGCCTAATAGAAGACATCCGAAATTTCTTCTCTGCTTTTGCAATCCATCTATAGTAATAAAGCGTTTGTTTGAATGTTACGAGAAATTCCTGCTCACAGAAATACGTACTTTGAAAACAGAGAAATAGTCTAGTACCTTTATAGATCATTATAGATCTTTTCAGATTACACTAAAACTCAACCAGTAGAAATGTCCTAAAGGCGCACATCCTCTCAATGAACGCCTCATTCTGCTACATTAAAATGGATGGGTCTGTCATGCACATGAAGTACATCTTTCACTTGAGCATAACTTTTAGACCACCTGAAAAGGTTTGGGGGACTCTTGGTGACCTGAGCTGGACTTGGTGAGCAAATGATTTTTACTGTTTTAGGCTAGATCCCTCCCTAAACACTATTTCACTAGATACAGATCAAATAAGTAGTATGCCTCAGGACCGTATATTTCACATCAGACTTTATTCTAGTCTTGGTACTTACTCAACACTACATTCTCAGGGTCCCTTATTATAGGTACGCCAGAGCCTGGGGTTCTCAAACTGCAGGATAAAAGAACTAGCTGTTGTGACGTCACTTCACTACACAAAAATACTAGTTTGGGACACAGCCTAATGTTGTTTCCTGAAGTCATGCTGGACTAGTGAAGACCAGATGGGATAAACCAGAATGCCACCCAGTGTTCCCAGGCTTATGGACCGATCACCAGGCCGTTTCTTTTGCAGAGCTGGTGGACGGTTTAAACAGCCAACTATTGAACAGAAGCCCCCCAGGTGCCACAAATCCTGAAAGCACATGAAAAAGGCTTCGAAATGAGTTAAAGACATTTTCTCTAATGGTGCTATTAAGAACTAAAAATCATATCATTGCAGCCCACTTTCCTGACATGATTGCTGATGACAAATGGGTGCATAAGCAAATGTGGTAAAGTAAGCTGATGGTGGCCAACTATCAAAAGATAAAGCGTCTGGGGTCTTAAAAGGCTTGAAAATGGGCTGAGGTGGTGTGGTGGTTGACTGTGGGACTGCGGCCCATGGGCTTCAAATTCAGTAGTGGCTCTCCAGGAGTAAGGCTGGGTAGCTCCCATGACCACCAGAGGGCAGTAATGCCAAAAAAAAGGCTTGAAAGTAAACAAGTGGCCATGTATCTCAGAAGCAACAAAGCCCACATGGAAGAAGCATAACAGCTTCTGTGAACATGAGGTGTTGAAGGGATCGGGTATCAGGCATCAAAGAACTAAAAATTATATCATCATAAATGAGGGGGAGTACAGATTGGGGACCCAAAGTCCATCAATAGGTAAAGTGACAGTCCCTTACAGAGGGGTTGTAGGGAGGAGATGAGCTAGTCAAGGTACAGTGTAGCAACAATGAAATATGCAACTTTATTCTAGTTCTTAAATGCTTCCTCCCACCCACTATCATGACGCCAATTCTACCTTACAAATCCAGCTAGACCAGAGGATACACACTGGAGCTGGAAACAGGGTTAATTCAGGACAGATGATCCTTTCAGGACCAGGAGTGAGAGTGGTGATGTCAGGAGTGGAGAGGAGTAGAAAGGGGGAACCTGTTGTAGGGATCTACATATAACCTCCTCTCTGGAGTACGGACAATGGGAAAGTGGGTTAAGAGACACATCGGACAGTGTACAGTGACAAAATAATGACAATTTGTACATTGTTAAGGTCTCATGGGGGAAGGGGTGTGGGGAGGAGAAATATGGGCATGTGGTACCAGGGGCCTTGGGAGAAGGAGGATGCTTTGAGGATGATGATGGCAACATATGTGCAAATGTGGTCTGCATACAACTGTTGTATGTATTGATTGTGATAGGAGTTGTATGAGCCCCCAGTAAAATGATTTATATATCTATATACATATATATAGCTAGATAGATAGATAACCATGAATTTGACATAGAGAAAAACTTGCACAAAAACCAAGCAATTTGGGGTGATCAGTTTGTCAGCCCTAAAAAAAAAAAAAAGAGGCTCTTTTAATCAACTTACGATGCCAACAAATTGTACTCTTACATAAAATAACCCAACCCCTACTGAAAAGCCCGTCCCATGCGGTGCTAGTAAAGTGTCACTCATGAAGCCTTGGTGACACAGTACTCAAGCCCTTGCCTGCTACCTGGATGCCAGCAGCTGAACCCACCAGACGAGAAAAATGGGGTAGTTTGCTTCTGGGAAGGTTTTCGATATAAACCTCTAAGACTGTTGCTCTAAGACATTCTAACTTGAAACTTTTTTTCTTTGGGTAGGGGGTGAGGGGGATTTGTTTTCTTAAATTTCATGTGTTAAATTCTTATACATAAAATACTATATAATTTTGTCTTTAGGATACCAATACTAGATTGGGACTTTTTTCATCTGAATTTCTTTTAAGAAATTCATTTGGTCATTCTGCTTAAAAACACGTCTAAGCTGCCAAACTAGAAAACAGCTTCTGCTATGAGAATCTTGAAATTAACCTCCCAGCACATTTTTATCTTTGACTGCTATTGGGGATGGGGGTAATTCATTTAGCATTTACCGTGAAGGTGGGCAAAGATTGTTGTCAATCAAAATATCGTGCAAGAGAGCTGGTGTCTGAGGCCTCTCTGGGGCTGCACTTATGCACGACAACAAAGATGCCCTGGCATTGAAACACTTGCAGGTTACAAAATCTGGTCCTACCTAAAGTCAAAATATTAAAGGTTAGCAGGATCTTTTAAGAGTTCGTCTTAGGCTGTCGACTTGAGTCAGATGAAAAGCCTCAGGAAACCACGGGAGCAGTTCGACCCCGTCCCAGAGGGTTGCGCTGACGTGGAATAGAACTGCGGCTAAGGATTCCATTTGAGTTGCCTCCTCAAAACACAGAAGCTCCCCAAGCTGCAGTCCCACCATCATGCATTATGCTCGTGTTCAGGATGTCCACTTGGTTGGAAAGCCGAACGATCCATGCTGACCTGTAGCAAACCGACAGGGCCGGGTAGAAGGCCTGCTATGATCTTCCCTGGCTGTAACTCTCGACAGGAGTCAAAAGCCTCATCTTTCTCCCACAGAAAGCCTGGTGCTTTCAAACCGATAACTTTGTGGTTAGCAGCCAAATGAGTGTTCCGATACATCAGAGTTCCAAAACTATACATTGTGCCTAGTAGACATTGTGTTTGTTTGTTTGTTTGTTTGCTTGCTTGCTTGTTTTGGGGGGGCTTCACTACCCTCTGGTGGTGGGAGTAGGAGGCCCAGCCTTTGCTCTTGTGGAGACTGTGCTGGAATTGAACCTCCATTCCAGTGGACCACAGTCCCGCACACAACCACTATGCCACCGGGGCTCAGCCCCAGTAGACATCTAAAAATTAAACAATATACACCCACATAGAGAAGGGTTTTTTGTTGTTGCTGTTGACTGGCAAAGAAATTGAAAGACAGTACATGTATAATTGTAATTTTTCTTTTCTCTTTTTCATTGGCATAGAACCAGTGAGGGGAGAGGGGTGTAGAGGGAGTACATCCTATAATAATTGCACTTCAGCTATGTGACCTTGGGCAAGCCAGACTTTTGCACAGTAAGTATGCATCTCTTTTAGGGCTCATTGGTGGATAGAACATAGAGCATAAATCTGACTCATGTTTGCTCTTTTTAACATTATCACCACTATCCAAACACCATCACTTCTAACTTCAACCAATGCAACAACCTTAAGTTGACTTATATGACGTCATGGCTCTTTCCTGACCAAGTAGTTTTAGGTATGCTTCATGTAATATAAATCAAATATGCAACTTTTCTCCTCAAAACCAGTTGATAGCTTTCCACGGAACTTGGAATAAAATCTAAAATCCTTGTCTCTGTCAGATCTCACCTCCCGACCGGGAATATTTTCCTGCTACTATCTCCACAGCCTACTTGTGTAAAGTAACCAGACATACAGTTTTTGGTGGGACGGTCCTGATTTTAAACAATTTTTCTAGTGTCCTGCAGCGTTTTTTTTAAAAATCCCAATTTTTGGAAAGAATGCATGACAAGCTAGCGAATGGTGGGAGAACGAACAGGAAGGGACTATACCCCTTTACTCCCTCTATCCCCCTCCTCCTCCTGTCCCCAGTCAATGGTGTCCTGCTATATCAATGTCAAAATCTGGTCACTTTATCCTTGTGGCTACTTGGACATATCAAGCATACTGAGCCTTCTGAGCCATAATACAGCCTAACAAATGTAAATGGTGTTTGTTAGACAAATGTTGGCTGATCACGTCTCTAGATCAAATTCTCGGTTCATTACTATTGATACAGGATCTACAACAGTGCTGACACCTAAGCAAAATAAATAATGAGTCGTTGGTGGTTTTGAACTGCTGACCTTGTGTTTAGCAGTCCAGTTTATAAACTCTATGCCACCAGAGTTCTGTGAAAAGATGTAACATTGACCTCCACACTTTTTCTGCTTTTAAATCCCTCTTTCTGTTGTTACAGCTAATTCTTGGTCTATGTAAAGCCCAACTTGTAATCGATGATTGTAAACCAATGATAAATTAAAGTAAGTACAGTTACTATGTCCTGAATACTTCAGATGCACAGGCACTGTGGTTATGAGATTTACTGCAGGGTGACAGGTCAGCAGGGCACACTAACAAACTGCTCCGCAGAAGAAAGACGTGGCAAGCAACTTCTATGTGCATGACAACTTGGGAGACTCTGTGAGTTGGAATCAATTCACAGGCGATACACTGAGTGCTTACTGTATCCCCAGCATGACTTATTTGATATCCACACACACACAAATAATCCAATATGTGCAATCATGAACCTCACTTAGCAGTTGCAAAAACTGACATTTGGTGATGTTAAACAAGTAATTGAATGCACCCTGGTTAATAAACGATAGTCGTGGATTTTGAACTCCAGCATTTTCATTCCAGGGTGGATCTGAACCAACATCATAATTTCCCCAAGTAACTTCACAGCAAACACACTCTGGTGTCTTCACAACATTCATTTCCTTGTAGGACTCATAAAATCATTTTGATCTACCGTTGCGATGTGTCAAATGATTTGTTACGATTCAAAGAGCATTTTTTCCCTGTCATGTTGGGGAGGATCAGAAATAAGACAGGACCTATTTCTTAGTCTGCCCCACACTTGAGAGTTCCTGTCGGTCTGAGTTGATGTCCCCCCCGGTCTTCACAGAACTGTGAACTGCTTCTGTTCATCAATCATGGAGCGGCTGCTTGTTTGTCTCTATGCCACATTCTTCTCCCTGGGCACTTGAAGCTTGCCCTCAGCCAGGATAAAATGTGCACTGACAGGGGAAAGTCCTGCTCCTTTTTGGATGTGATGCTTAAATCCATGTTGGGATGTCCCTGTCTTGGAACGCAAGTGTGGATCCAAACTGAGATTCAGAATGTTTACTTGATTAGATTGCTCACTATAAAAGTACACCAACTAACTGATCACGGAACAAGACTAACGTTCAGAATTAGAGAAACAAGAGTTCTCCTGCCAGTAGATAACTTCCAAGTACTTATCCTCATTAGCACATTGCTTTTGGCCCCAGTGGCTATTTTGTTGGCAAAAAGGAACAAATATAAGCGGAAAAGTTAATTGGCAGAAATATCAGGGGGTGGGAGTGGGAAGAGACACAGGAGACCACAAATATTAAGGACATAAGCGTCTCTTTGACAAGACCCGTTATCAGCTCTGCTGATTATGAAATTAAGTCACTACGGATGCAGCCAGGAATTCAAGCAAGCATTGCTGAAGCAGTAATTGTGGTAGAGTATTTGGTTCTGACCAGGGGAAGAACACCGCTAAGACCCTCTGTGGTTCACAAAGGTTCATTATAAAGTTAATCAGCAAAGTTAATAGGCAAAGTTTTCCTTTCAGCTAATGTTTCTCAGGTTGAAATGAAAATCACATTTAGGAGTTATATCAGCTACTAGACACAAGACACAAAATTGATTTACAATTGATTGGCAATTTGGTGGGAGTTCTTTTGGGGAGGGGCATAATTTAGAGCAATTTTATAGGACTCCATGATTGGACATAAATTTAAAAACTTATAGGCAATTAATTGGTATTATTGGTAATACACATTTTGAAACTTGTATCCAATTTAATAGGCATCGTTGGAAAAATTAATTGATATACATTGTATGATACATACAAATAAATATTTGCATACATGCATTCACATAAGGAGCATGTGTGATGCAGTAAAGAACTTAGCTGCTAACAGAAAGTGGGGTTCACCAGTCATTCTACGAGAGAGAGAGGTGGCAGGGAGTGCAGAAAAGATTGCAGCCTTGCAAACTCTCTGTGGTCGTTTTACTCGATCCTATAGAGATTCCCTGCGTTGGAAGCAACGAAGGGAAACAGGTTTTATATAAACACAGTATACGTGTGTGCGCGCATGTGTACGAAAGTGACCAGACATCCCACTTTTTAACAATTTAACGTCCTGTGGCATTTTAAAATTAAAATAAATACAGTACTATTTCTGCATTCTATGAAAATTTTTGTTACTCCATATAAACCAAATTTTTAATCAAGAACCACCACCACCACCATGCCCGCCGTCAATGGTGTCCCGCTTAAAATCTGGCCACTTTAGAGTAGATACATAGCTGGACATCATGTATTTTACAAATAACTTACACCTTCTACTTTGCTGGGTAACCACTCCCTATGAGTGGAGACATGTTCAAAAGCAATACTATGCTGATTGATTTTTGCACATCAGCATTAAAAATTTAGCATAGCATGTTTGAAAAATACCTCCCGGTCGTTGCAGGAAGCAGTGAACAAACAAATGCAAAATGAATATGTAATTTGACTTTTAAAAAGTGATATATATATATATATATATATATATATATGACTAGCCTCAGATTCATGGAGATACTCTTCCATAAAGAGGTAACAAGAGCCTTAGAAACCCTATGGGACAGTTCGATGTTTCATAAGGTCTGCATGAGCCAACACTGGGTTACTCATAATCCAGAGTAAGAAAGACTAGTAAAGAATCCTGCTGTCTACTGCCTAACATCATTCAGTGACAATGCTATTCAGTCTGCAGTCAGTCAGCAGAGAACCTTTGGTTCCACGTGTAGGACATTATCGTGAGTGGAGGGCAAACTGAACCACAGCTAACACCAGCTACCCAATATCCAAATAGTTCTCATTTAAGACTTTTTAAAAGTAGATTTATATATATGAAATTATTTTTAATTACATGCAAAATAAATTTTAGTTGGCTCATTAGGTAACTGACCCTTCATAGACTTCTTTCACATGACTCAAGGGAATCATATTTTATAGCAAAGTCAATTTCTTAAAGTGAAGATGTTTTGAGTCGCAGAAGTGCTCACAGCTGAAAAGGCTGAACTGCCACCACCACAGACCCAGCGAATACTGCACAGCCCCCATGTATGGAGACTCACACGCTCGCTGTGAGGCAGTTCACACACATTTTCTCACTTGTTCCCACAACTGGTCTTTCAACAAACAGCTCAAATCGAAGCCAAACTTCAGATGAGGTGAGTACCTCCATTCTGTGAGGAAGATTTTCCCTAATACCCATGCTTTTCAGAGAAAAGGAAGCACTGATCTGTTTCTGGAAGATGTGCAGGCTCTGGGATGCTGTCATTTGGTGGCATATTGGTCCTTCCAGAGAATCGATGAAAAAGAAATTGAGCTTCAGGAGCACAGGACTAATCTTCCTGAGTACAGAAGATGAAGAAGCTCGTTCAATCGCCTAGTGTATTAAAATTAGAACAGATCGATAGGTGTAAAAAGCAATTAATTCCCTCAAAAGAAGAAGAAATAAATACCATGTGATTCAGAGGAATTTAATCCTATAATGTTAGGCCTTAGAAAGACTCTTAATGTGGGTAGGTGCCCTGAAGTCGATTTCAACTCACAGTCATCCCACGTGAGAGAATATGAGCCCCTCGGGGGATTTTGTAAGTTAGATCTTTAAGAGACCAAACCTTTGGTTACATCTTACCCCCGAACAGAAGTGAGGAGAGTTCAAACTGCTACCTTTCCCTCAGGCTCAAGAGTTTAACTGTTACACCACCACGTCAGCTCCCTTGATGTGTCCTTGGGCACTATTCAGTTAAACCTCAGCATGCTTATGTTATGTGTCCTGCATAACACAATACTGTCAGCCGAAAGAATACTCAGTTGAGTCAGGCACAAGGTCCAAGTGCACCTGTAACACACGCAAACTGGTTTGGAAAGCCCTTCTGTGGCATGATAATCTTAGAACGTCTATTGCACAGGGAAAGGCAGTCACGCTGCATGATCTTCTTATTGCTTAGTTCTCTGAAGTCACACTGATCACTTCAAGGGTGCAGGGCCTTCAAAAAGTTCGTGGAAAAGTGCCATTAACTCCTCATTTAATTTTACTAGGAACTTTTGAAGTTTCCTCATATAATATTCATTTTCATTTAAAATTCATAAAAATGTTGGATGCAGAGTAGCAAATTTGGAGTGTGTTTCAACAAAGGTGAATATATTGTCTTAGTTATGCAAACAATAAAGCAGTATCTCTTCCTCACTTTGAAAATAAGAGTAAGATTTATTTTATTGTTTTCACTCTGATTCAAGATTTATTCATTTTAAATAAGCTCCGGATTCTTAGCCTGAAAAAGCATAAGTGAACAGAGAAACGTTCCTAATGAGTTAGCTGGAGTCCCTGCTCTGGTGCCCTGGGAACGGATCCGGCTCTGAGTGGCCAGAAAGAACAGCAACCAATCTTCAGTAAGGGAAAAGAGAATAAACGGTCCAAATAGCAAACTTGAGAGTTTGGCATTGATTGTGGCTGAGACTCTAGGCGCAGTCTTGAGACATGAGAAGATGAAACGAGTCAAACATCAGATTAGTGACTGGGTTCTTAAGTTAGGAGTGTCTTATGAGTCCAAGCCTATCGATACTAGTGATTTGGTTGGTTCTTCTGATACACATGCCCGGGGAAGGCAGAAGGGGATGCAATAAACCAACACAGCTTAAGCAAACAATCACTTGAGGGCGGCAGAGCCACTGCCCTCTCGCCAACGAGAACTGGACTGAAAGCCCACCTCGGCGCCAAGTAGAATTGGAAACGCAGCATTTGTATTTGTTTTTAATTTGAGAACGCAAATGTGATGAATGTTCTGAATATTATGCAACACACCCAGGATGCAGTAAACAAATGAGTTAAAATTTCAATCGTGTGCCTTGCCGTGACGATCTGGCAGGAAGTTAGGGGAATTTATGTATGACCAATCTGAGCACTTGCTCATTTATTTTTTCACGGGAACATTCTCACATGATAGGTTGTCTTTGGGGGATAATTGGGGATAAATCTCATGGACATTTCTGGGTTCATTCACCATTGATAAAGGGAATTTCCAATTTTTTTTTTAGCAGGATATGCCTCCCACTGCATACAAATTGTGTTATCATTTTAAGCCTATACTTCCTTAGTCTCACTATTCTTGGCCATTTAAGATAAACGGCTTGTGATGGCTTATCTGTTCATACTGTAAGCTATACCAATGGTATCTCAAATACCAATAGTATCACCAGCGTAGGCAAATTTCAGCAGATCTTCCAAACTGAGACAGAAAAGTCAGAAAGGGAAAGGAGATCTCCTTCTGAAAGCTGCCTAACAACCCTGGTGATTGTAAAAAACAGCATTGCCTACTGTTGTACTGGAAGATAACCTCCGACAAGAAAAGATACTCAAAATGTAGTAACCACAAGAGGGAACTTGAGCACACCAGCGATCACAAAGGTGGGGCAGAAGCAGATAATGTTTCCTGGTTTGTACCTGGAGTTGTGGTGAGTTGGGGCCGAGCCATGGCAACTAACAACACAAATCACTCTTGACAGAAATGACCAGTCACGGGTCTAACCTTCAGAACACGAGAGACCAGTCTGACATCTAAAGAGCACCCGATCTGAGACGTTGACAAAGTGTACCGTTTTCCTTCTATCCTGGAGAATTGACTTCCATGTGGTTTGTGCTAAGGAAACACATAAACACAAAATAGCCAAAACCAAATTCATGGTGATTCTGTGCCCAGGGGAATGAAACTGCCCTGCACAGGTGTTTCCGAATGGTGAGTTTCAGAAGGAGATGGCCCAGCCACTGCTACGGGGGCTGGAACTGCCCCCTTGACCCTCTGTATTCAGTAGTTAACCAGGTGCACAGTCTTGAGACACAACATGGATAACAGAATTTGAATGACAGAACTGACTCATAATTTCTGAGTCTACCAGCCCAGGAAGTCAAAGTAGGCTGTTCAGCAAGGAACTGAGCCTAGACTTGGGCGGTGGTGGTTTTGCCCTCACTCTACTACAGAACCCCCAGAGAGAGCAAAATGTGCTCTCCAAACTTACTGCCCCTGCGCCCCCTACCGGAGAGCCCAGCCTAGCATGTGCAGAACACCCATCTCCCATGAGAGTATGTCCAGGGCACCGCAAAGATGGGCTTGACCTGTTTTGTATTCCATTTTAATTGAGACAGGAGTACTGACATTTAATATCTCACTTCTTTCACTCAATGTTGTGTGTTTTCATTGTCATGTGATATCCCCCTTCAATGAGCACGACACATGCCAGCACGTAACGTAGCATATGTTTAATGTGAAACATGTTCGGGTGCGCATTTCCCTTTACTGTGAGGCACATTCTGGTGTTTCCACTATGGGTCTAGCATGAATCGAACTGTGCTCCTATGAATACCTTATGGCACTGCTTTGGGGAAATTTCAGAGCTCTTCTGGGAAATTCTCGGGAGTTGAATTGCAAGATCTTAGGGACTCTGTCTCTTCACTTTGATGGAGATGAAGAAGCTGATGTTACTGTTGTGCCGTGCTATAACATAAGACCCCACTCGCGGGGACCTGATGTGTATCATCTTGAAGCATTCCCAGACCTGTGCCATCCTCATAAGACTGGCCGCTTTTGAGTTCACTGCTGCAGCCACGGTGCTGATCTGCTCTCTGTCAAGGGCTTCCCTGTTTTCCAGGAACCCCCTGCTTCGCCGACCATGAAGGACTTGTCATCAGGAAAGGATTTTGCCGGATAGCATGCCCAAAGTATATGAGAAATCTCATTATTTCCCTACTGAGAAGCATTCTGACAGTACTTCTTCTAAGACCGGATTGTTGATTCTTCTGGCAATCCAAAATACATAGAAAAGCTTGGAGAAAAATGGAATCTGAGACAAAGGAATTTTTTTCTCTGCAAAGATGGTAAAGTCTCCTCATATATGCAATCCTTTACATATTTCAAAGCCATGACCAGTTCTCAGTTGGCCTTCCTTAGTAATTGTCTAGCTCTCACAGACAGAGCAGGTGCTGGCAAATATCCTGGCTTTGGGCAGGGCTGCCTCTGCTCTCCACGTGGTGGAACTGCTCTTGCACGCTCTCCAGAGAGCTCTGGGAATGGGTTCCCTGCTGGTTGGATTTATGGCTGCTGATGGTTGATTCCAGGAAAAGGAAACCCTTCATAGACTTCATCTTTTTTCTGTATCTCACGACATTGCCTGATGGTCCAGTTGGTTTGAATTTTTGTCTTATTTAGTTGGTTCTACTTTTAAATAAAAACAAAATCATTGGAAAGCATATTTGTGTCTGAGTAAAATGGAAGGTTTAATTTAGTAGGGAAAGGGGTGAGCTCTCCTTCCTGGTGATGCAAAACTGTTCTGCCCGAGGTTGTCTTGAGCCAGAACCGACTCAGGGCAAGGACGCACGAGAGGAGAGCAGCACGCAGAATAGAGGGACACCCCCCCCCGCAGGAGGGTGGGTTTGGTGCCAGTTGGGTAGCTCCTCAGAATAGAAAGGCTGGCTTGAGTGCAATGTAAATTATTCCAACTGGAAATAAACCTCTCGGAGAACACCAGCATAATAACAATAAATAAATAAGCCTGGCTTTCTTTTCATGCTGTAAGAGAGGTTGGGGGCCGGGAGGAGATTGCATTTTAGAGAAGTTCAAGGTAAACAGGACAAACTTGCTGCTGGAGGCAGGGAGGAGGATGGATTTATCTTCATAGGCCACCATCTGGCCTGCTCTGGTGCACAGAAAGCTCCGGGTGGATGTTTGTGGAATGGACGAATCCTCAAAAAAGCCAAGACAGTACATCCTGAAATGTTCTTTTAAGGAGGGAAAAAGATAAGATCCATTACCACAGCCTCCCTGGCGCGCTGTTTGCTGTTTGTGCTTCAGGTCCTACAGTGCAGCACTGAGAAAGTGCCCGCTGGCCCTGGCCCACAGTGGGAGGCTGGAGAGGGCTTGAACCCAAACTGGGAGGAAAGCAAACATTTACATCCCCCCGGGGGGCCACGACACACCTGTGCATCTGCAGCAGTGCCCTCCAACCCCAACCCCAGGGCGGGTAGAAGAGTCAGTCAGCTGAGAGCAAGTGCACTCAGCGAGAGGGAGTAGAAACAACCTGCAGAGAAGGGGGGAGCAGAGGCAGACCCCAGCTGTCAACTTCAAGTGGTCACAGGAAGCAGCCCTTGGGGTTTGGGGAAGCTTCAGCAGCAGGTGGCTTGACACACTGGGGAAGGTGGTACGAGGGTTGGGGTCACCTGTCACCCAGCACAGTCATTCATTGAACCCCACTTCTACACCTCAGTCAGGCTCTGGGTTCTTGGGCCACGGGGTCTCCCAATGGGGGCGGGGAGTTTCTGATTTGGCCAGAGGAGAGGGCTGAATGAGAAGGGCTGCAGGGAACCATGGGGTGGCCGACTGGCTAAACCACCGTGTTCCCGTGTGTGGGTCAGGGGGACAGACGCAGCATGTGCCCTCTGGGCTCATGGCAGAGAACAGGGGTGTTTCCCAGCCACAGCCACTGGTGGGTGCAGGACCATAAGTGACCACATGGGGTGATACCCATGCTAAGGACCCCACTGGGGTAGCTCTGAATCCCCAAGGCTTCCAGCAACCTCAGCACCCGGGCTGCTTGTCAACAACCTTCTTCCTCTTCTAGTTTTTATAGGAGGTGTTTAGATCAAACTTCAAGTGTATATCTTGGAGGCAATCACATAGAAAACTCCACTGCAAACTGTCCCAGTTGTATAGGATTTTAATACTATCCAGAAGAAAACCTCATAGTGAGGCAAAGGGAGATTAGCAGAGAACAGAAACCCCCGACCCACACTGAAGGAAACCCCCTGCTCTTGCGTGCATCTCCTCACAAAGGCCTGGTCTGCCTTCCAGCAGCTCTGGGGCTACAGACCCTTATGGAAACAGACACTGTGACAGTGAATTTGCTTCCTAACGAGCATCCCCCAACTCTGACTTTGGGCCAGAATGACCTCCCTTCACTGGATGCTTTGTCTATGAACCACTCTTTGTGTGGTCTTTATCTGAATAAATAAACCTCACTGTAATGAGTCCAGGGTGAGCTATCAGATCCCCTGAGGTCAGAGTAGAACTACCACTGTGAGTTTCCCAGACTGTCGCTCTTTCCAGGTATGGAAAGCCTATCTTCCTCCTGCAGAAAGGCTGGTGCTTCCAAACTACCCATCTGTGGCTAGCAGCCCAACCTGTCATCAGAACACAAACCTTACATCGTTGAACCCAATAAATGTCCTCCTTAAATTAATATCTGAGACTGGGGTCTCTCTGACACCCTAAAACTGCTCCCAAACGCAGTAGTCTGAACCAACTAACCACTCTGGAGAAGAAAGATGTGTCACAACGTCCAGATGGATGTACGCCGTGGAACCCCTGTGAGGGCTCAACACTGTGCGAATGAAATGAGCAGCATCAGAGGTCTTATGAGTTTGCTGACCAGCACCTAAAATACGACTGCAGCAAGAGTATCCAAACATACAGCGGAGAAAACTGTCTACAAGGCTGATTGTAGTGAAGTGTTTTTTCGGTTTTAGATTTGCCCATTAGATTAGTGCATATATATATATATATATATATATATATATATATATACACACACACACATATATATATAAAAGAAATCTGTCCTAGTCGAAAGGTTCGTGTTGAATCTGAAGCATTTACCCATTAGATTAGTGCTCTACTATATATACATATACATATGTAGATATATATAAAATAAACATCTGTCCTAGTCCAAAGGTCCGTGTTGAGTCTGAAGCAAATCCACCCACCGCCATGGACTCAGTGCTGAGTCGCAGTCAGCCCGCCACATGGGTTGCCGAGATGGCAATTAATCATAGGCAGGGAAAAGCGCCCTCTTCCTCCTCGGAGCTGCTGGTGTTTTTGAACCGAGAACCACCCAGATCACAGCTCAACATGACCCTGAGAGTGAAGGCACAAGGGAGCAAGGACACCACAGTAATGAGAATGATGAGACAGCATGAAGAAGGGAGTCAAGGCCATCGATCATGTCTAGTGGAGATTTCCCAGGGGAAACTAACTTGCTGGGTAAACTGTCCCCCAAAACAACCTATTTAAAAATTACTGAAGATCACAGACTGAGGGTAAAACACAGTCCCTATTTCCACGATGGCATTTTCCCAACACACAAGATTAAAAAAAAAATGAAACTAATTATAAAACTACTTCAGGATCCTTTTAGTTTTTTAATTTTTATTTTCATAAATAACTTTCTTATAACTGATACGAATCATAACTATCCATACATCCATTGTATCAAGCACATTTGTGCATTTGTTGCCATTATCAAACCATTTTCAAATCATTTTCTTTCTGTTTGAGCCCTTGGTATCAGCCCCTCTGATTTTCTTCCTCTCCACCCTCCCACCCTCATGATAAATTATAAAATATTATTTTCATATCTTACAACATCTACTGTCTTCCTTCGCCCATATTTCTTTGTTCGTCACTCTGAGGTGGAGGGCTGTGGTATATATCATTGTGATCAATTCCCCCTTTCTAATCCCTTCCTCTGTGCTCATAGTATTGCTATTATCAAGCAGAGTATATAAACATTTCACATCAGCTCCCTCATTTCTTATGATGGATGCAAATAATATAACTTATAAAATGACGTTTTATGTTCCTGCCTTGAGGCTAATTATAGGGAAGGAAGAAGCACTTTAAGATGGATTTTAGGAGCAATAACTAACTTATACAGCATTGTAAAATGATCCTTGTATATAAGTATTTTCTGTGATGCATCAAGATCAAGAAACAGCATCCCAGCAGTTTTCCCGGCATCCTTCCTTCTTTAACTTCTAGCACCAGAGATTAGCTAGGCCGTCACAAAGACTTTTTAATCTAGCAGAACTCTGATAAATTCTTTGTGACCTTTACTGAAGCATTCATTTAATTTCTGCTAGCTCTTCCATTTCTTCCCCTGAAGACCAAGTTTATCCCATGAGATCAAGTAAAGTAGACATGAGGATAATAGTAACATCAAATTGGCACTGGTCAGAACAGCCTTGGAATAGTTATCATTCATTGAGACACACCAAAAGAAATTCGCATTTTATTTTCCATTCTCAGAACCACATTAAAACCTAAAAGATCTTGTTTTACTAAAACAAATCACACACAGTGGTTACATTAGTATAGCAGGATTTATTCCTGCCTAGTTCATCACCATCTGTTTTCATATTTTAAGTAGAAAAATTTACACGTGAAGCCCTCTTACATAACTTTCCGCATGCCATTTTAGGGAGCAACTGGTTCAAATCTGGGACATTTCCTCTCACTAGGGAAAGTTGTTTCCATGAGACAGAGAACGCTACTAATGATTTATGTTAAAGATGAATAGGACAGTGATGAGAACAATTGGTGTTACATTTAAATGAAATTACTCATTTAAATACACATCGACATATACACAAAACTAGAACTACTTTTAAAGTGATATCTTTTCAACAACAATTTACTTACTAATCGTTGAAAGCATGGTCAGCAAAATATACACCAATTCAACTGTTTCTACAAGTACACTTTGATTACATTCCTCTAGTTGGGTAACAAGTGTCACTTTTCTAAATTTTCCTCCTCGTTACCATAATCTCACTGTACTAAGTTTATCTGACCTTCTGAGTTACTATTGCCTTGAACAGAGCCTTGGAGGCACAAGGAGAAGAGACGGGACTGCTCCCCTCAGAGGCAGCAGTGCGAAACCCCCTCCTTCCCCGTCCTCCTTGAGGAGGGGCTGGATGAGGTTCCAAGTGTCATGAGATGTCTCCTTTCTGAACCCACCCAGCCAGCTCTCCTCGGTCCTCTGGGGGTGCTGAGAGTCAGAACTGCTTCTATGGCACTGAGTGTAGATTTGAGTGTTGAGTTGTCATAAAAAGTGATACCTTTTAACATTTCAATATGTAGATACCTTAGAATATATTTTTAATTTAACACAATTATGGAATATCTTTTTCTGAAATGAATCAAAAGGCATAACTTAATGAGAAGTAAAATTTAATTATGTGAGAAAGTAAATTTTTGTGACGCTGAAGACAAATGATAAATATTGTTGCACATATTCAAATATGAATAGAATCTTAGTATATATTAAAAAATATGCAGCAGCTTACAAAATAATTTTAAACAATCTTATTAACATATGTTTTTTCAAATTTTCAAAGGACAAGTTGAGTAATGTAATTATTTACATATTTTATTCATATGAGCCTGAATATCTATCAACTTATATAAACATCAATCACTGAAGCTCATAAAATATCTAGTCAATCAACTAATGCCTAAGTATTTTATACTTTTGAAGGCATCACTTTAGAACTTTCAAAATTATGGTATTGGAAAAAAATAACCATGCTTCAATCTTAGGCATTTTACACTAATTGACCACAAGGTGGCTGTACCTATCTTTGAATTTTTCAGGCAAGCCAGAAAGCAGAAAACTGAAAAATGGAATCTTTTATCAAAATTTAGTTAGCGCAAATTTATTTTAGTTTAAGACTGATTGTTAAAAGTGAAATGAATATTTACTTAATTAGTTTCCCTAAAAGTATTATGTAGTTGAAAAGAGAAAAAAATATTCTTGAATGTAATGTTAGTCATCTATTACCACTTCTCTCAAAAACAGGAATATTTTTGCATTTCCTGACCCTAAAATCAACTTTTACTTTTTAATGGCCTAACCATTAAATGTATGTGTGAAATTTATTTGTAGGTCTATTATTATTCAAGCCAAGGAGCTCATTAATTAGAGATAAAATAATCTGAAGCCTCTAGCTAACTCTGGACTCAGGTGAAGCTTAAGCATGAATAAAATCATCCAAATCTCAGCATTTAAACAAGCAAACTGAGAGAGAAAAATAACAACTAACAACCATTTGCTTTAATTCTGTTCCTCAGAAAAGATTTTTTTAATTACGCACAAAACAGATGGGATAGAATTTTATATAAGGCAAGTAAACATTTTGCTCAAATATTCATTATGGTGTAAAGCCAACTCCTTCTTTGAAAATAAAAATATTATAGTGTTTTTCTCCTGGGGTGGGGTAGGGGGTGCAGGGGGCAGAGGGGACTGTCAAGGTAAAGCAAAATGAAACCAAACTAGTTGACCTGTCCATGGTTTTGCACTCCTATTGCTATTTAGAACCTGGACCCTTTCTACAGTGCACTTACCAAAGGCTAAAGACTCTCAATGAAGAAAACTAAAATAATGGAAACATGGGAATTTCACAATAGATCAAGTGGCAGTGAGTCTGGTTTGTGTTTTGAATGTTAATCAAAATTATCACTCCCCATTTCTTTCTCATCTATTCATTTAAATAACTGTTATCAGTGAAGTGTAGATAAAACAATAAAAAGAACTGAAGGATAAACAACATATTAATATTTTCTTTGAATCTAAAACTGTGTTTCTTTTCATTTCAAATTTTCATTTCACATCTTTCTTCTCATTAGTGCATTATCTAAAGTGGGAAAAAAATCTAACTTTTAACGGACATTCCAAGTCAAAGTAATTATTCTGATGGCTAGATAGTTATGCTTCAACAATGGGCTCAAACATAACACCCACTTTCAGGACACCCCAGGACTGGGGTGCATTGTGCTCTGCTCACAACGAGCTGGAACTGACATTATGGCCCCTAACAACAACAACACAAGCAACTACAACGTCATTGGACAGTGGTCTCAGTTGCGCAGTCAGCACGCTAACAAGACAGGAGCTCGCTGAGAGAAACCAGTATTAGAGAAGTAAAGAACAATACAGACGAGAGAAGCAGCTATTTCAGATAAATCTTAATTGATGACATGCAAAGTCATCTTGCTTGGAAAGAAGGTTCTTTTCTAAGCAGATGTTAAGGACGGCACTTGGGTGGTATAGCAGTGAGAGCGGGGCTGTGGACCCAACAGTCAGCGGTTGGAATCCACTAGCTGCTCTGCAGGAGAAAACTGGAAACCCATGTTGCAGTTGTATAGGGTGGCTAAGAATAGAAACCCACTGAACAGCAATGGGTGTGTGACTTGATTTTTATCTGGACATCTATTTCTTTCCCAGAGCAGCTTGGCTTGTTCCATTGGAATGTGGGAAACAAACCTCACAGCCATGAAGTTAATTCCAACTCAGAATGAGCCTGTAAGATGGGCAAACTGCCCCACGGGGTTCCCAAGGCTATACATCAGAGTAGGAGTAGGACACCTCATCTTCCTCCTGCAGTGACTCATAATCCACTAACTGTGCCACTAAGGCTCTGAGAACAGAACTCAGGACAACATAACTCTAGTAGTCAATCTGCATTATATGGTGGCAATCAATATAAGATCATGGCACCTGTATTCCCAAACTGGCAAATTCTTTAGGCAGGCACACAATCTCTCCTTATTTTTCAAAAGACCTTCAACAAGTTGCACTTGACATTCACTCAGGAGTACATTCTGTATGCCAGTGATATTTCTCTTTTTCTTTTTAAATTTGATGTGACATTCATAGTTTAATCCCTACATTAACCAAAAGCATAGGAGGAAAAAATTAACTGCAAGTACTCTTAAGTTGATGGGAAGTTCAAAAAAGCTATTAGATGCTCTTCTTTCTTGTTAGTAACATGTCTTACCCTGAGCTTTTGCTAAAAGTACTGAACTTGATAAAGTAAAGAAAATAAAAAACAGGATAAAAATCTGTAAGCCACGTAAGCTCTACATGACAGATTTCTTTTAAACTAAGACATTTCATCAGTTATGGAAACGATCAAATTGTAGACCTATCTGGGGTGAGCCCCGGTGACATAAGTGGTTGAGTGTGGGTCTGCAGCCCCCTGGCTTGGCGGTTCAAATCCAGCAGCAGCTCTCCAGGAGTGAGGCTGGGCCTCCCACTCCCACCAAAGGGCAGCGATGCCCTCCCCCCCCACCCCCAAACTGTAGACCTAAGTTGCATGAAGTGTAAATAATATACGAATTCCTAGGTTGGACAAGGTCAATCGTCATAAAAAGCTAGCTGCGGGGGGGATGGGGTGGGGGGGGGGTCAGGGTGGTGAAGAGGAGCCTTTCCACTCCAGCACATAGTTAGGGTGTCGGAAACTCACCGCTCTGCTCTGACCTACAGGGTCTCCATGAGCTGGACCCAAGTTAGGATCCTATGGAGCAGCATGTCTTTTGGCAGTAATGGCAGTGAGTTTTGGGGGGGGGTTGTTAGTTTTATTTTAGACATTTCTATTTTTGAGTTGCCTGATGGGTTACACACTGGACTGCTAGCAACAGGACAAGACCGACAGTTATGCTCCGAAGATCGAAGCCCTCTACTTCTGTAAAGGTGGACAGCCTAATAACAGACGTACTGGATCCGACAAGTTCACTGTGAGCAGGAATCCACTCCACGGCAGGGAATCACTTGGTTAAGTGCTACAAAAAACTTTACCTTAATGAAAAAGAGTGAAATGCAATTATGCATAACCCAATTCTCAAGAGTCTTTCAGAGGATATGTTGTTTTTTTTTCGGGGGGGGGGCATCACTGCTCTCTGGTGGTGGGAGTAGGAGGCCCAGCCCCACTGCTGGAATTGAACCTCCGTCCCAGTGGGCCGCAGTCCTGCGCACAACCACTACGCCACCGGGGCTCAGCCCAGGATATCTGTTTTAACAGCAGTGGTTGAATCTCTTTAGACTTCTAAATAGATAATGTAATTCAATTATAAATATGGCTGAAAAAATTATAAATAAAAATGTTAGTTATTTTAATAAACTTCAAACTGCAATAACTAAAATATTGACTATAATATACTATGCATAAAGTGAACTTTTTTCCACGCATAAACTGAGTACTTACTTATGCAACACCTATATAAAGTATATATAAATTCAAAATCATAGGGAAAACATGTTATAAACCCTAAAAAATCACAAACCATATACCACTCTTTAATAATTAAGAAAAGTACTAAAATAAGCATCATTTTTTTTTTAAGTTCAAGTCTTGGAAATAATCAGAAATTCTAGTAACTGCCATATCTAACGCCAATTCTGTCCATTTATACTGAACACACAGCATGCCTAACCTGCTTTCCTAGGGAAGGAAAGGCTGAGGCAGATTGCCTCCACACAGTCTACAGCACTGAAAACCCGTGGAGGCAGCCCAGCCAAGTGACTCTAAGACAATGCATTTTGGGTGGACAGCTTGTGGTATGTAAAAGAATACTAAATAACTTATGAAGCTTCTAAAACGAAACATGACAACACAATATTGGCTCTAGTACTATCTACTGATACAGGCAGAATATTTCAAACTAAATCCCCCTTTTACCATCTTTAAATTACTTAAAAGCACAATATTAAGTTAGAAATGCCTCTTACTTTCAGGAAAATTAAGACCCTTGAAGAACACTTTGCTGGGAGGCAGCTTGATCTTACTGTGCTCAAATGCCAACAGCCTGGAATGAAGTGGGCCTCCAGGACCCGGGGGTCGTGATAAGGTGGATGAATGCCGCCCGGGCCA
>PVJH01017030.1:0-48885 GCA_004026705.1 Nesogale talazaci
TGTGGGACAAAAAGACCGGATTTGTGGCAAATAGCGACTGATTTTGCCATGACAACAGTGCACTTGGTCACACAGCCCTCTCAGTGCACCAGTTTTTGGCAAAAGACAGTGTGTCTCTCATTCCCCTTGTACTTTACTCACCTCACCTCTCTCTGTGCGACTCCTTTTTGTTTCTATAAGTGATGAGGGACATGAAAGGACAGTAAATTGAAGATGTTTGAGGTAAAGAAAAATACGAGGGACCCATCCAAACAGATGAGCTTGAAAAATGTTTCCAAGAATGGAATCACAGACTTGACCAATATATTAATTGTAATGGAGAGTATTTTGAAGGTGATAAGGTTGTTTTATAAAAAAAAAAATGAAGTTTTGAAAAAAATTATTTTTATGGATGCACAGTACCCCCTTGTAGTCCAGATTCTCGTGTACTAGCATCACAATGAATGTTAGAAAGCCTGAGTTAGGATTTTCTAGTGTAGGTCTCTTTTTCTTAAGTCTTTTTTTGCTTGTTTGTTTTTTGGGGGGCATCACTGCCCTCTGGTGGTGGGAGTAGGAGGCCCAGCCTTGCTACTGGATTTGAACCTCCAACCCAGTGGGCCGCAGTTCTGCGCACAACCACTACGCCACCGGGGCTCAGCCTAGGTCCTTTTTTTAAAGCTAGCTCTGACACAGAGTCTATTCCTATGTGAAGCTCTTTTTGCTTTAATAGTAAACTAGAGATGTTTACTAAGTCTCTACCTAGGTAGAACTCAAGTTTCAAATACTCTTTTCTAGAAAAAGCTGCTTTTGCATCCCCTTAACATCGTGTATTATAGGGTCACTGGTTGAAGGGTGTCTTACCTACAGATTCAGATTTCTCTTCCATGTGACCTTGAGTTCAGAATCTCTCTCTTCACTTTCTAGTTTCTCTAGCAAGTGTTTCTCCTTCTTCTGACACATAGTACTTTAAAAAGTCATTTACAACAAATGGGAGCAGACATCAGAAGTTCAAAAACAAATAATCTCATTGAGGTGAACCAGCAGGGTCAAAATATAGACCCAGAGTTCATCCAGGGATAATTGGACAAAAACAGGGGTAATGATTTCAAGAAGGTATGGGAAAAGAAAAGTGTGGAAGAGGGGGGAGGGAGAACAGATAGCATTGATGGTGGAATAACCATCCCCCTTGAGAGGGATGAATCCCAGTATAGTAGGTGAAGGGATATAATGGGTGGTGTAATATATGTATAAATAATACTAATGATGCATAATATATACAGGGCTCAAGGGGTTGGTAGGGTGAGGAAGGGGGCAGGATAAAGAGGAACAGATATCAAAGGGTTTAAGAAGAAAGATAATGGCTGAGCCTCGGTGGGGTAATGGTTGTGCACGGGGCTGCGGGCCCACTGGGATGGAGGTTCAATTTCCAGCAGCGGTTCCACAGGAGCAAAGGCTGGGCCTCCTCCCACCACCAGAGGGTAGCGATGCCACCCACCCCCCCAAAAAAAAAAAAAAGAAAGATAATGTTTTAAAATTGCTGATGCCAACATCAAGTACATGTTTACTTGATATAATGGATATATTGTTATAATAGATATAAACACCCCAATAAAATTATTAATTTTAAAAAGTTATCTACAATATCAAATGGCCTACAACTATTTTTAACACAAAGATGGGAGTGTGATGGAACAGAGAAATGAGATCAGAATGAAATTAATAAAAATGTTCCTACAGTTTTCAAAATGTAATCAAGGTAAAAAAAATGTAACCAAGGTCACTCAGCAATAGGTGCAGAAATTGTTGAGTGGGAACCTATACTGTTTCACTGAGAACACAATATACTATTTTTAAAAGAATATATGAAGATGTGTATAGAGAAAGAATTACTGTGTGAGTTTGAGGACACTCAAATAGTACTCTTACAATTGGCAACATCTGACAAAGTAAATTAACTCTATTTTAGCAAGTACACTTCTTTGAATAGTATGATATAAGAATAATTTTGCTAACAGCATGATTCTTTGGCAATAACAAAATCTTTTGTCAATGGTTCTGATTTTGTACAAAGAATGTATACTTATTTCAAACAAGACTGATTAAGGGTCTTCTAATCTAAATAGCTTTTTAAATACTTTGATTGCTACATCAACAACTAAATTTGCCACCATTTTTCTTATGGAGTTTTCAACTACTTCAAGCTAAAGCAAATTTTCCTGTCAACATTCCCACTTTCATAAAGAAAAAAAAAATCAGTGATTGAAATCTACTACTTCAGCCAACTCGAGTCATAAAATAAATGGACCACAAAAGGCCTAAAGTACAAGCTAAAAGAAAACCACAAAAGGAAATACAAAAAAAAATCTATACCCATTGCACTTTTAACTGCTCTTTTCTCTATCAATACAATATATTCTTTTTTATTAAAAAATATAGATTGAACTTCAAACAACACAATTTTTAAAGCAGAAATACTGGCCATTTATTCATTCATCAACTATTGAGAAGCCACAATCTGCCAGTGTTTATTTAATGTGAAAATGACAAAAAAAAATCTGCCCTGTATAACTTATATTCTAGTTACAGAGATAGAGAATACAGTATTAAATGCAAAAAATATGTAATTAAACCCAAACTGTACCCTTTGCCTTTGAGGTGATTCCAATGCATAACAACTGTAGGGTTTCCATAGCGTTTCGTGGGCCATCTATCTTCACAGAAGGGGACTATCACACCTTTCTCTGAAGAGTGGTTGGTGGGCTAGACCCACTGACCTGTTGGTTAGTGGGCAAGCACTTAATCACTGTGTTATCAGTAGGTTTTATGCACACACAAATACATACATATGCTCAAAATAAATATTATGGAGAAAATTCTGTAAAAACGTGCTTCCCCATCGTATTTTTAATGAAGATGACCTGGGAAGGCTGGGTCCCAGATATTGTGTTTTAAGAAAGATCTGAAATAGCTAAGGAAACTCGCTATGTAGATATAAAGGAGAAAAGTTTTGAGGTACAAGGATTTGAAGGATTTGGAGCATAGGAAGGAGAGAATAAGATCAGGGCTTCGTGTCAGTTCCAAACTCAGTCATGGCCAACAGACTGGGCATGTTGCATAGTAAACAATTCTCTTTGCATGTAGGATTTTGATTTTAATAGTAAACAAGGAAGTGGTGCCCCACTCAAAAACGGCAGGCAACATCAGATACCATGGTTTATTTCCTAATCCATTACCACTGCCAACAAGTTGATTCTGAGGCTGTGAATTTTTTCAGGAACCAAGTCTTTCTTCAAAAAATAAACCAAACTCACTACCATCGAGTCAATTCTGACTTACAGCACACCTTATGGGACAGGGGAGAATGGCACCTGTGAGTATACAAAGCTACAAATCTTTAGAGAAGGAGAGAGCTTCATCTTTGTTTTCCAGAATGTCTTGTGGTTTTGAACTGCAGACCTTGTGATTTGCAGGCCAATGTGTAAATCCACTGTGCACCAGGGCTCCATTTCCTGAAATTGAAATCCCACATCCAGGAGATTTGATTGCTATGTAATCACTGAAGTATTTGGGATTGGTCTAGAGACTTGAATACAACTTATAATTTAAAGGTTTACTTTTGGAGTCCTTAAACTAGTAATGATAGAAAATGGTTTATATTAAATATGTTCACCCCAATATTTAGTTCCAATGTGACTTGTGGGGTTATTTTCAGTTCAAGATTTGAAGAGTACTTTATGGCAGTAGTCTTAGGGAGTTCTTCATTTTCAACCAATCCAGTAAGTTGTTATTTTGTTTTTGCATGCTTGTTTGGTTTTAGTACATTTGGGACATCTCTCATTCTATTAGTTTCATGTATTGTGGCCCTGATTCGAGTGATTGGTAGTGATAGTTGGACACCGTTGATGAGGCCCCTTGCATGTTTGCATCCTGTGCATACCATGAGCGTTTTATACATATATATATATATATATATATTATTTGTATGGGTCAGTTCTTTGTGGTAATTACAGCAATTGTTAATTTTGGCTTTAAAGAGTAGGAATTTGTTTTCTTACAGGCTGATTTCCTCTAAGAATCAGTGTGTTGCCTCACTTGAGAACTTATGTGGGCTTTTCTCTGGTTTCTGGTGTCCACCAGCACACCATTGTGTTTCTTTGTGTAGGGGAGGTCCTCACACAGCATCTGTTTTTCCCTTGTGTGTGTGTCTTTGTCCCTTTTACTCTTTTAGTGAAACATCACTTAGACGTGATTAGATTTAGGTCTACTCTGGTTAACCTCATTAAGTTTTTTTTTTTTTGGTGGGGGGGCATCACTGCCCTCTGGTGGTCGTGGGCGCTACCCAGCCATGCCCTTGAGAGCCGCCGCTGGATTTGAACCACCAAGCCTGCGGGCTGCAGTTCCGCACTCAACCACTTAAGCCACCAGGGCCCAGCCCAACCTCATTAAGTTAATAAAAGAAAACTCCTATTTCCCAACAGGATCATATTCATAGGTGAAAGGGTTAGGACTTCAACACTTTTTTAGGTGGGGTAGGTGTGGAGAGATACACAATTTATAATAACTATGATTATGACTGATGCTATTAGATATTTTTTACCTAAATGGCTGTTTATCTCTTAACATTGTTAATTTTTCTTTGCTGAGGAAAACAATTTTAATATATATAAAACTCATCTCCTCTAAGACCTTTGGTATTTGTCTTACTGCATTATATTTTGATTTTCCTCCAAAATCTGCTTTTGCTCACGTTACAGCCTCATGTTGTAGTTTTGTTGAGGTTGCATAGTTGTTCATGGAAGAATTAGCTGTTCAGTCCCTTCTGACTTGATAAAGGAGCCCTAGTGGGACAGTGGGTGTGCACCACCAACTGCTCTGCAGAAGTAATTATGGCAGTCTGTTTTTCTAAGTTTTACAGTTCTGTTTCTTACAGCCTTGGAAGCCATAAAAGACATTTCTGCTTTGCCTTAGGGCAGTGGTTCTCAACCTTCCTAATGCTGTGACCCTTTAATACAGTTCCTCATGTATGGTGACCACCAACCATAAATTATTTTTGTTGCTTCTTCATAACTGTAATTGTGCTAGTGTTATGAATCATAATGTAAATATCTGATATGCAGAATGTATTTTCATTGTTGTAAATGGAAAATAATTAATAGCGATTAATCACAAAACTATAATTATATATTATGAAATATTTATTTCTAATTACAACTATATGAAATATCATCTTGAAATATGATGTAGCATAGGTAAAAATCATAATATAACAATAGTAAGCTGCATTGCTACATTTTTTGCATTTTAGTATGCATTAAAAAATCCAATGTCAGTGTGAAGATTGAGATAGCTTTTTCATCAGATCAGAAATTCTCAGGGCAATATCTGCAAGAGCATAGCGAAGATCATCTTCCACTACAAGTCTACTTCTGTATTTAGACTTGATAACCAGCAAGCTGGAAAACCCTGTTTCACAAAGATATACTGTTGGAAATGGAAGAAGAAGGCATAGCACAATTTCAGATAGAAAAGGATATGACTACAAACACTTGATCCAGAATTTTGTAACTGTCACTGTAGAGATGAGTTCTCAGTGCATCACTGTTAATAAGTTCAGTGAACTCCTCTGTCCTGTCCCAGGAACATCTTCAACTTTGACTGTGAGTGTGCTTCGGGCAAGTGCTAATGTCAGGTAGACTTGGAAAGTATGATGAAATTTGGTCTGCAAGCATGTGCAAGTGTTCATTCACAGAAATTGTCGTCGTAATCCTTTTGTCTGATTCAGTGTCATGTTCCTCAAAGCAGATAAGGTAGGCAACATGTAAATTTTATTTTCATCCAATTTTTTTGGTCAAAGCTGAAGGTTCATTAAGAATGATTGACAAATCGAGGCATTTGGTTCTTGCAATGATAAATTTAATTCGAGATGGCAAATCGAGGCATTTGGTTCTTGCAATGATAAATTTAATTCGAGATGGCAAAGATGTCAGCAAATAAGCTATTTTCTGCAGTTCCATTTTATTGCTGAAGTGTTTTGAACTGCAGTCTTGCTTTCTGATTAAAAAAATGTTTTGAGTTCATACTGAAGCTCAAAAACACGTTTTTAAGCCTTTTCTCTTAACAGCCATCTTAATTCATTGTGAAATAGCAGAGCATTGTTAGGCACATCCAACTCGTTGCACAGTTGCGAAAACAATCAACTGTTTCAAGTGCTTTCATTTACAAAATTGACAGAATTTATGATGCTTCTAATTACTTCTTGTGACCCTTGTGGCACTATCTTGGCTGATAATATTTTCTGCTGAATCATACAGTGAGTTCCGATGACTTTTGGTGACTCATTCATTACCAAACATTGAAATCCAGATTGACATCCAGATTGATATCTGAAGCACCATCTGTGCAAACACCACAAAGCTTTTCTCAAGAGATCTTACACTCTTTCAGAAATGAACCAATTGTGTCAAATACATCACATGCCGTAGTTGTTGTTCCAGGAGATTTGCAAAAAACATACTCTTCTTTAAAAGTTGCTATAATTAATACACGTCACGTAAACCAGTAACTGTGAACAGTCTGCAACTTCTGTAGATGCATCAAGCTAGATGATATATATTGGAAGTGGAGCAGGTTTAATTTTCTGGATGACCTGATTAAGAATATCAGGAGACATGTCATCTATTCTTCTGCAGACAATGTTGTTAGATAAGGAAACTGTACTTAATTTTGTAAGAAATTCATCTCCAATCATAACTTGAACAATGCCTTTGGCTGCTGACAACAGTATATCCTTAGCAATGGTGTGATGTTCATAACTCTTGTGATTTCTGCGTGCCACTAAATATGAAGCTTCAATGGTTGCTATGCTTTGTGGTACTTGATACCAGTGTTGTCTAGTTTTCTTGAGTCCATCAGATTTGCTTCTCAAATTGGTGTCCTTGCTGGCAAAGCTCAGATGCTTGCTATCAAAATGACATTTTAGTTTGGCTTTGTAGATTCGGCTAATAGAATTCACAACAAGTTACTCATTGTGGTTTTTCAATTTCTGCTTAACTATTGAGGTACTGCGAATAATAGTCAATATATTTTATTTTCTTAATGTTCTTTTCTATACAATCCATTGTCATAGAATGATTTGCTAATGAATATAATATATAACAATAGCTTTAATAATACAAAAGATGATACATAGTTCAGTCAATGCAGTTCATTAAAGTTTCCTATGATTTACTGTGTTAGTCTGGGTAGACTAGAGGAACAAATTTCAAAGACACAGTTATGGATATAAGGAATGGGTTTATAATCAAGAGGAACAGGACATTGAGAAAACATCCTAGCCCAGTCCAGCTCAAAGTCATAAGTCTGATATTAACCCATATGCCCGAAATCAGTCCATAAAGTCTCCTTCTGACTCATGAAGTCACAGGTCAGTGGGTACAGGGGTCACCCCATGGCTCCTCGCTTCCAGGGCTCAGGGTCCATCAACAGCATGCTTATCCAGCTTCAGAGGTTCAGCTCCATCAGGGCAAAGCTGTGTGGTCTCTCCGCCGGTTACTCCAGCCTCCTGGACGCCGCCATCCTGTGTTGTCTGTGATTAATTGTCTCTGAGACTAACTCCCAACAACTGGGGAAGATAGCTTCTCATGTTCACGAGGAAAATATTGCGAGATTTCCCAGACCTATCAGGAGAAAGCCATGCCCCATAGAGGCCTCATTGGCTACTCAATGGCTATCTCCAGATTAACAGGCTAGACTGCACCCCTACATTTCAATCATAAAATTAACATAAGCACATGACTGCCACATTTACCATTCTGTGTTTTTTTTATTATTACTGTCACTAGGGGGCAGAATTCACATCAACCACAGCTGAATATAAAAAGACCAGTCAGCAGTCAGATTAAGTTATAATTTGCACTAGTTGATGTTTTACAGTGTGTTATTTTATATTTACCCAGTCATTATAATTCATGAAGTGTCATTTTACCGCCAATACTGCTGCTTTCTACACAGCAGCTGCTTTGTACAGAGTAGCTGCTACTCTACACGTGTGACTGGTCAGCATAAATACATTATGGCACCAACTCTGTCACATATACCTGTTTTCGTACAGGGTATATATGATGGGATTGGCATGATGGTGTCATCGCTCCAGGTACTCCTATGTGTGCATATTTGCATGTGAGGGGACTCCTGGAGATGGATGGAGAAGTGGCATCTTGCTTCCTAAGCCCATCAGAAATATCTGTTTTCTGATAGTCTTAGGAGACCCCTGTGAAAGTGTCATTTGACCCTCAAAAGGGTTGAAACCGCTGTCCTATAAGATTGCTATGAGACAAAATGGATTTGCCGGTGATGGGTTTTATGTCTTACCTATGATACACTGTCTTATGACTTAGAAATTCTCTATAACTGGCAGATTATATAGGAAGAATCTAGTGAGGTAAAGAGATGAGGATAAGGAAATGAAACTAAGCCTCAAAAATGGATTTTTTGATCTGCTTCTTGTTTTAAACATTTAGTTAACTTCCTTGTTTTTATATTGCATAGTAGGAAATGGTAGGAAAGTTAATTATATACAAGATGGCTTCAAAAATTTACGGAAAAATCTCTTTATTTTAATTTCATTTTATCAGAGTTTTTGACACCAACTTTTACAAAGACTTTTTGATTCTTGCTTTTGCAAGTTATAAAATAAAGGACTGATTTTAGCAACATGACAGCAACCGTATTTTCAGTGTTTTTTGTTTTGTTTTGTTTTTTGTTTTTTGGGTTTTTTTGTCATCACTACCCTCCAGTGGTCGTGGGAGCTACTCAGCTGTGCTCCTGGAGAACCGCTGCTGGATTTGAACCTCCAAGCCTGTGGGCCACAGTCCCACACTCAACCACTTATGCCACCGGGGCTCAGCTCCATATTTTCAGTTTTAATGGTCACAATCCTTAACTATTTCTCATGATTTATGATGAATACTAGTTACTTCAGAAATGAAGACACATCGTTCTAACACTCATTCAGTGTTCCAGAACCATATTGTTTGGACTGTAGTAGATGCCTGATTGGTGTTATGGTTAATGAAATCAATTTAAGTTGACTTTCAAAAGGAGTGCCCGAACACTATTCAAAGTAAGATCAGTATTGTTTTGTGAAACTTTTGTACATGTATATCAGCATTCAAAATAAAAACACAGCACAACAAAAAAGTTCTTGTTGGACAACACCATCCCCAAACCTTTAAGGCTATTACTTTGAAAGAGGTACTAGTTAAAATCAAGGTAAATTTTTTTCCCTTTAGTTTTAAGGAGTTAACTTTACAATTATTGGGGAGTTGATATTTATAAAGCATGGGAGTTATAGAAGGAATGAAATCATTATATATTTGAGGCAGTATCTTAGTAATATCCTCAGGCACACATAAGGATAAATTTTATTCCAGTCATATTTGTATTCATTCCAAAGAAAAGTGACCCCGTAGAATGCACAAACTATAGAACAGCACCAATATCATATGCAAGAAAAATTTTGCTGAAGACCATCCAACATTAGTTGCATCAGTACACAAAAGGGAGTTGCGAGGCTGTGTGCAGGCAGGAATTAGAAGGGCTATTATTATTGATGGTAGATGGCTGAAAACATTCTATCAGAAAGATGTTAATTTGTATTTTGTCGACTATGCCATGGTATTCAACTCATAACGAACTGGATAACCATGAGAAGAATGGAAATCACAGAACACTTCATTGTGCTTATGTGGAACTTATACATGCACAAAGGGGCAGTTGTGTGAACAAAGCAATGGGCTATTGTATGGTTTAGCATCAGGAAAGGTATGCAGCCTCACTCCATACTGGTCCAATCTGTATGCTGAGCACATAGTCAGAGAAGCTGGATTATAGGAAGAACATGGCGTCAGCATCGGAGGAAGGCTTATTAACCTATGATATACAGGTGACACACCTTGCTTGCTGAAAGTGAGGAGAACCCAAAGCACTTCCTGATGAGGGTCCAGTATGGATCAGTGCAGATTACAACACAATGTAAAGAAGACCCAAATCTTCACAACTGGACCAGTAAGTATAGAGAAAAGGTTGAAGAAGTTAGGGATTTTCTCTGGCTTGGATCCACAATCAGTGCTCACGCACGCAGCGGTCAAGAGCTCACAAGGCCTGTTGCATTAGGTGAGTCTGCTATGTGGGATCTTGTTAGGGTAGTGAAATATAAGTACATCTGACCCAAGCTATGATATTTTCAATTGCCTAGTGTGCATATGAAAGACTTTGAATAAGGAAGACTAAAGAAGAATTGATGCATTGCGATTGTAGTGCTGATGAAAAATATTGAAAAATACCATGGATTGCTAAAAGGACAAAATGATCTGTTTTGGAGGAAATATGGCCAGAGTGCTCCTGACAGGCAAGGCTGGCAAGGTTTTGACGTACATTGCTTTGGACATACTGTGAGGCGAGACCAGTCTCTGCAGAAGACACCTTGCTTGGTAAATTGGAGGGGCGGCAAGAGAGGAAGGCCTGCAAGGAGATGGATTGACACAGTGACTACAACAGTGGGCTCAGGCCTGGAAACTCTTGTGAAGATGGCGCAGGGCTGGGCAGGGCTGGGCTGGCAGGCTGGGTTGCTGTGGTTCAGAACGAGCTCCATAGCACCTAACAATAGCAATACTGTCTTTGGGTAAGAGGAAATACAAGCGAGATGTCTGAAAGCTTACAGTGTCAACAGTTTTGCGGTATACTTACGAATATTAAAAGTAGTAATGAAAACTGGTATTCCTAGTGCTTTATGTTGTTTTGGTAACATGTAACCCTAGTATGGTGATTATAGGTATCAGATGTGGCAGTTTTGAAATTTAATATGAATTAATAAATTATATTAGAATAGTTTGGGGGTACTTTAATGCACAAGTATTTCATAAATACAGGACAGAACTTTATCTTAATTTGAAGCTAAGTAATTTAGCTAATCAAAGGCAAAACCACAGTGTATTTTTTTTCTTTCCTATGTAATGAAACACTGCCTGGTTCTTTGCCATCCTCACTATCATTGCTGTATTTGAACCCATTGTTGTGGCAACTTGCTACTTAATGTCTTGGAGAGTCTTCCTTTTTATGTCCTCTTTACCATGAATTCATGCTATTTTTTTTTAGGTTCATTTGAGTTAGCTTTGACTCATAAAGACACCATGGACCACAGAACAAAACACTGTCTGGTCATTGTTCATCCACGCAATTGCTGCAGCCACTCTGTCCGTCCGTCTTATGGAGGGACTTGCTCTTTTTAAATGACCCTCTACTTTACCAAGCACAATGTCCTTTTCTAGGAACTGGTGCCCCACGAGAGCATGTCCAAAAAATGTGAGATAAGCATGTCCAAAAGATGTGAGCTAAATTTCATCATTCTTGTGTCTAATGTGCATTCTAGCTGTGCTTTTTCTAAGATAGATTATTTGTTCTTTGGTTGCTTTTCCAACACCATAATTCAAAAGTATCATTATATCAAAAGGACCTGGTAAATGATAAGGACTCAGAAATTTTTGTTGAATAAATTATGTTCTGTACAAGTTGAGCTGTTGAGGAAGTGGTGTGGGGGACACGTCTGCTGTCCTCCAGCTACATAAAGGAGGAGAGTAGTCCAATTTCACATCTACTCAAGCATGATTCCTATGAGGCAGCGGTCAGAAATGCCTCCAACCACCATCCTTTTTTATCCTAAACTGATGCCAACTGCTCCTCCTATAACATTATCTTTCTGATAAGTTTGAGAATTTGTTGCAGAATGCATAGATAGTATACACAATTAAGAAGTTTATTAGAGAAGGAAACAGAAGACCACAAGTCAGAAATAGAAAATATTAAGTATATAGTCTTAAGGCATGCCAACAGATCTCTTTCAGATTCTCTATTTCTTGTCCTCGCCATTCAACCAGAAGAACACTTGGCTTCTGCCCTGTTGGGGCAAGTATTAGGTGGCTTCATTGGCACTGGTAGATGTCCAAAGAGTATTCCATTCTGCAAGCCATCCTCTTGCTTGAAGACACTCAGTGTTTCTTGTGGGCCAGATGCTTTGCCTCATGACAGTTGTTTTATATAATTCTTATCAGTTTGTCTAAGACTCCCTACATGATTCTTTATAGGGGGGCAGGAAGGCCGTTGATAAATTTACACAATATTCTCCCCTTGCCCAATAGGGTCCCTATGAATCAGCAACCACACAATAGTAGTAAGGTTCATTTTTCTTTTTGTTCTGTTCGTCTTAAAGTTTAGGAGCCCTGCTGATGCAGTGGTTAAAATGTTGACTGCTTACCCCAAAGCCAGCGGTTCAAATGCACTTGCCTTTCTGTAAGAGAAAAATGTGGTTGTGTAAAAGTTGACAGCTTCAGAAACACTTTGAGGCAGTTTTGTGTTGCCCAATGAAAGCCTTGGCTTAGTGGGTTCATTAGTGGGCTACTAATCTCAAAGTCATAAGTTCAGTCTACCAGCTGCTCCACAGAAGGAAGATGAATCTATCCTCTTAAAGATGGACAGTCTTGGAGACCTCCCGGGCCATTCTACTCCGTTGTATAGGGTCGCTGGGATTCAGACTTAAGTCGATGCCATTGAGTAATTGCTATAATGTAGAATTAACTTGGTGTAAATGGATCTGGTCTTGGTCATATTTGTGCTGCTAAAGTGAGTACTTAAATTATGTTTACTGAACATTGAACAAATAGAAAAAAAATAAACCAAAATCATGCTATTGAGTCAGTTCCGATTCATTTTGACCCTACAGCTCAGTTTAGCACGTGCTTCTGAGGGTCTCCACACCTGTAGATCTTTGCAGGAGAAGGAATCTTCATCTTTCTCCCATGGAGTAACTGGTGGTTTTGAACTGCAGACCTGTGGTTAGCAACTCAACTCATAACCAACTTTGCCATTAGTTAAATGTGTGAACGATCAGTGCATCAAGGATCCCTACTTACCGTGCCCCATTAAATTGATTTTTAACTCGTGGCATTATGGATCATGTCTCCACAACATCTTCTCCCTTTTGTACCCATAACCTCTAAAAGGTTCAATGCTAGGAAGAGGAGAGCGCTATCTTTATTTTCTCATCACATCCTTTCTTGAACAGATAATACTTTCATTGCTCTCTTTCCAACTTGGCTTTGAGTCACTGCCGTGATTCTAGCTGTTGAAAAGGCTTTCAAGTTAAGCAATTAGTATTCTGGTCCAATATAAATTGTGTGGCTGCCATTCTCACTCAGTCTAGCTAAGGTGGCTTTACTAAATTCACTATTAAGGTCATGTTGTCAGAGTCATATGACAATTGCATTTCACAGAATTTCCTTAAATATTTATCATTCCAATCCACAGAAAGCTAAATCTGGAAACATATTCTCAAATATTTTTGAGGTTGACTAAATAATCAGCTGTCAAGTTCAATCAAACCACATTTATATTTCTTGATATTTTGCACTTGATCTTAGCCAAAAGGCAGAGAAGCGATCTTTCTTGATATTTTAAGAGAAAGCTTAAACTAGTTTTTCTTTACCCTTACCTGATTAAATTTTGCTATTGTGTTAATTATTAAATTCAAACTTATAATTAGTTTCTGTCATACTGAGAACGGTGGTGAGTCAGTCAGTTCTTTGGAAAGATTGATAGTCTATTGGGTAACACCTGCTCACTAGAAGCTATCAGTTCATTGGCTGGCTCTATTCCAGTCATACGAACTGTATCTAACTGTGGGAGCCTTTTGCCATCTGGGTACTTCAGTTCCTCTCAAAAATTCTTTTTAAAGAAAAATTGTTACCTGTGCTCCACATAATGCAGCAATTTTTGAAAAACACTGAAAAGTAATTAAAGCACTTTACATCCACAGATGTGATTTAGTAGTTGAAGAATGTAATGTTTTAAAATAATTTTCTTTAAAATATTGTATTTCACAGTAGTAATTTGCTATGTAAAATCCACTGTCTCTTATGGTGTGTTTCATCGATTGTTTTTAGAATTGAGTACATTTAAAGGCAACTTAAAAAAAATTTTTTTGGGGGGGGGGGGCCATCACTGCTCTCAGTGGTGGGAGTAGGAGGCCCAGCCCCACTGCTGGAATTGAACCTCCGTCCCAGTGGGCTGCAGTCCCGCGCACAACCCCTATGCCACCGGGGCTCAGCCCCTAAAGGCAACTTTTATTGTTCAACTTGACAGACATGGCAAGAGACCAATCTATTGGACCCAAAGGCATAATTTACCCTGTAAAAGAGTTTGTAAGATCCAGTTTTCTTGAAGTCCAAGCTATCTTTGTCTAGCCCTGTTGAGTGGAAATTTGTGTAAAGTTGCCTGTTTCTTACTTCTGTACCATCTGATTTCTATTTGCACTTGTCTTTTATAGCTGGAAACTGTTGAATGGCAGCTGAACCTTCAGATGGCTCATTCTGCTCAAGCAAAACTGAAAACTCCTCAAGCTGTGTTACAGCTAGGAGTGAGCAATGAGGATTCAAAGGTAGGAACGGCAGCCCAGTGGCATGATGCAGTGTGTTGATTAGGTCTTCTGCTTTATTGTTTGGGCATTTCTGGATGGTACAGCCAGTGAGGGGGTTGTTCAACCCCCCTGAGAAGCACTTTGTAAGACAGGCCTGGGGCTCTGCTTTTGCAAGTTCACAACCCTGAGAACACTGTGGTGCACGTCTGCTCTGCACATGGGGGCTCTTCATTCATTGTTAAATGGCACTGACTTGGGTATTTTCACATGGGATTGATTTAAATCTACCATTTCATGGGCATTTTTGCTAGAAAATAATAAATTTAGGGATTTAAAGCCAAGCCAGTAAGTATGTCAATTCAACTTGATAGCAACTGAAAACGAATCCTATTTTATTGTTAGTAGAATCTTTATTTTCTGGTGTGAAAAATTAAACATAATTTTTTTTAATTTAAGAAACATGCATTAACAAAATGATAGGTCTTTATTTCTGACAGGTTTTGGTATCAGATTGAAATATCACTTTGTGGTATATCTAGAGAAGTAGCTAGTCTTGCAAGAGATTTCATGTCTTCCTTTATATTCTGTAATGGAAAAAATGATAGAGTTCTTAGAAAATGATGCTTTTAAGGTTTAACATATTTGTGAATTAAAAAAAAATACATTGAGGTGATTTTGTTTGTTGTCCAAGCAATGCCAGGAATATGATCAGGATATGAATTACATTCATGTATGTGGATATTATGTACACATGTGTTTATTAAACATCATCTCTGGAAAACAAGATTTTTTTGGTATTAATTTCAGAATATCTGGAAAATGGTTATCAAAGATCACAGAGTTGCCTTAGAACAGATTTTCTTACTGTGATAGAGAAATATGTGCTTCAGGTATCACTGGGAGCAATTTATTATACACGTGTCATTAGAGCTCTGTAAAAGAGAAAAGTGGGAAGCAGACTTTCTCATCTTATAAGACAAAGAGAGTTTTGAAGGAGGTGTTATGAAGAACGGAGAAAGAAAGGGGTCTATGTCTGAGTACAGTTTGAGAAATAGTATAATCAATGTTACTTATACTGGTCATTGAGGTAGAGGACTTTTACTTCTTAGTACTTTCACTTTTATTACTTTTCCCATGTGCATTTTTGTTCACCTGAAGAAGCGGTACTTCTTGAGGGCTGGGGCTAATGCCTATCCATGGTTACACAGCTTTAAATGTTATGTTATTAACTTGGGTGTTTTCATATATAATTTATTTAAATCTATCATTTCATATGCATTTTTTTTCTAGAAGATAATAAATTTAGGGATTTAAAGCCAAGCTAGCATGTATATTTTCTCTGCCCTGCAAATTTAGTAGCTAATCTTGTGCAAGTTACCTGATCTTTGTGAAATTCCTTTTCTGTGTCTGAAAAACTAGATAATAGTATCTATCTTACAGAATTGTTGGAAAGATGAAATAATTCATTACTATATAAAATGCTTAGTTAATTGCTCGTTAAGGTAAATACGCTGTAAATGCTAACTACAGTCATTATAATAATTATCAGCGAAGTTTGTTTTTTTTAACTGAACGAAAAAGTGAACTCTTTTTGGGGGGGTGGGGGTGGGGGGGAGGCATCACTGCCTCTGGTGGTCGTGGGTGCTACCCCGCGCCGCTTCTGAGAGCCACCGCCGGATTGGAACCGCCAAGCCCGCGGGCTGCAGTCCCGCACTCAACCACGTACGCCAGCGGGGCTCAGCCCTGAAAAAGTGAACTCTTATTTTGTGCCAAATCACTGACATTGGGTTGGTTCTGACTCATAGCAACAAGGGCACTGACTCTGTGGCTTTCGTAGACTACGACTCTTCATGGGAGTAGAAAGCCTCTTTTTTTCTTGCAGAACAACTGCTGGTTTCAAACTGCTGACCTTGCAGTTAGCAGCCCAGTGCATAATTACTGTACCATCATGGCTCTTATCATTTAAGTCAAAGCTGTCACTAAATTTGTTTCTTGACAAAATTGGCATTTTTTCTTTGCCTTGCATTCCTTTCATTTATTTCTTGCTCATATTTTCTGTACTTTTACTTATGAGGAAGGGCAGCTTGGAAAGGCCCCTTTTCTCCTATGACCCAGAGAAGCATTCCCTAAGATATAGATCTAAAATACACGACACTGATTACTTCACAAATGAAAATACATAGATACATATGTGCTACAATTAGTTTTATCTCATTTCTAGTGTGTTTCTCGTGTGTTTTTGAGTTTATTTCTGAATACTTGTTTCCAAGCTAACCTTTGTTAAAGATGACTGCAGGTCTGTTACATCTTTCAGAAATCCCCACTCATTCCCACTGCGTAGATTCTGATGCATCTCGCTGCTGTAGAACAGGGAACGACTGGCCCTGTGGATTTCTGTGACTGTAACTCTTTATGGGAGTAGAAAGCCTTGTCTTTCTCTTGAGGATTTGTTCATGGTTTCAAACTGCTGACCTTATGTCTTGGCTTACATTTCTAGGTGGTAGGAATGAATGAGTAACATCTGTACTAAAACAGCCATATTGATAATTTACTTCAGGAAGGCAGCTGACATGTAAAGTTCAGCCCATTTGATTCATGGATTTTCTGTTTGGGTGCTGCTGTTTTGATACTTTGAATAAATAGGTAGATGGATTGATCAGCACATTGGTTAGGTTTGTAATTTGTAGAGCTGCAATATAATTTTCATTGACAAACTTAGAAATATTTTCATGTCGTATACAGCCTTAAGTGAGCTTCTTTCTCTCTGTCGCCTGTATGACCTATGGCGTTTTGGTTCACTTTCTATTATCTCCTAATAAGTAGATCCATAATGGTGTATGAGTATATACCTACTGTTGGCCCAGACAGAATATCCATTTTCAAGTGGTATGTGCCACAGCTCTAAAAGAGAAGATTATGACACCCTATCTCTGGAATTAATGGCAGCCTGCAAACACTACTTGCAAGGTACTTGGGGGGGGGGGGGCGGGAAGGGCATCAGTGCCCTCTGGTGGTCGTGGGAGCTACCCAGCGTTGCTCCTGAGAGTCGCTGCTGGATTTGAAGTGCAAAGCCCGCGGGCCACAGTCCTGCACTCAACCACTAACGCCACCAGAGCTCAGCCCAACTGCAAAGTATTTTTTTTTGTTTACATTCTCCCAGTTTTTTTAATCTGCTGTTTATAATCTTACTTCATCTGATCCTTTGATGCTAATATTTTAAAATTAATTCTTGTTATTACGGTCCTGAAACTACTTTTACATCATATATTTGTTCTATGCTGAAATGAGAATTGAGAAGAATTTCAGACAGGTTGAAGTATTATTGAAACACTTGAAGATGATTTAAAAAACCAAATTTGTTAAAGAACTTTTATTAAAAGGATGCTTAGAAATTGCCATTGTTCAGTTTACAATGCAAAATACTATAAAGCACCAAGCTGTTATACTTATGGAAAATTGGCATTTAAGACAGGAAAATTGGTGTTCATTTCTTATGTGTATGTCATAGTGTAGCTGCCTCCACATATACATATGTTATAATTCTGCAAGGATTAGAAGTTATATAATTTGTGAGAGAATGCTTTGATGACACTTAATCTTGGACTGCTGAACTGAAAACTTACTGTAAATTCACTGAAAAGTCTGGTTTGTAAAAGCTTTTTCTTCTTTTAGTTCCAACATACACATAAAAAGTGTAGCCTGTAGTGAAGCATTTATTGCTATCACCTTAGATAACACCATTTTACTTTGTTCTTCTCTCTTTCAAAACATTTCTGTCTCAAGGTTTTCCTGTTTTGCTACTAATTTTATCATGAAAATGGGTCATTCTAACTTTTCCTACTGTATTTTGATAAATATTCTAGGTGTTGCCAGGGAATTGTGTTGGTGTTTGTCTGTTGCATTTAGGAAAGTAGAGTATTTTTCTGTTTCACAGCCCTCAAAAGGACTTTTTTGAATTATTTTTATAATTTATTTTGCTTGACTTCATTAGGGGGCAGTAGAGCGCTTTGCTTACTTAACCTTCTCTAGCATTCAGTGTTGTTTGAAATAACATTTAAAATAATTTGTGAAGTCAGTAGCTGTGGGAAATGCTAAGTGTTTATATTTCTAATCTGGATATAACAATAGAGTTTTCTTGTTTCCATCAACAAAATTAATGCTTATTAATCTGATATGTACAGAACAAATAAATGAAATCATCATGATTGCAGCATTTGTTAATTTTTATATGTTCATTTGCCAAAATGAGATTTATTAAACAGCCTTCGTCAGTTTGTACTTTTTTGGGGATTTTATTCTGTTAATTATATTAATACTAATCTCTTTATAAGAAAAAAACATTATATTATCCCCAAGAATTGCATGGATCAATGAGGTTATAGTGTAACTGTTTCCAGTCTAAACACAGAATCTGTTGAACTAATTTATTTATATGGAATAGCAATGTCATATGTAATAAATATGAGTCATTTAACAATGACAGTACCATTTGAATTTCAAAAAAATTTTTTTTGGGGGGGGGGGCATTACTGCTCTCCGGTGGTGGGAGTAGGAGGCCCAGCCCCACTGCTGGAATTGAACCTCCATCCCAGTGGGCTGCAGTCCCGCGCACAACCACTACGCCACCGGGGCTCAGCCTGAATTTCAAAATATTTTAAAAGCTTAAATACTCTACTTTTGCTCTTTACCTTGCATTATTGCATTTTCTCCAATGAATTTGGTATACCAGTCACATACAAAAAGCACATGGAGAAATTCTTTTTTAAAAAAATCATTCTTTCTTAAACTTTTTGAAGCCCCTTAACAGTCACCTGGTTGCTAACATCTTACTTACCAACAGCTCTTCCAAAATAGCAAGCTCACTGCCATCGAGTCCATTCCGACTTAAAGTGGCCCCACAGGACAGAGCAGAACTTCCCCTCTGGGTTCCGAGATGAGACTATAACTCTTAGAGGGGAAGAAAGCATATCTTGGAGTGGCTGGAAGTTTCAAATTGTTGACCTTGTGGTTAGCGGCCAAACTTCTTACCTGGCATGCCACCAGGGCACCTCTTTTTACTTTGCCTTTAAGGTTGCATTCAAGGAGCCCTGGTGGCATAGAGGTTATGCTCCAGGCTGTTAACCACAAGATCAGCAATGCTAAATCACCCTCTAACCCAGTTCAAAGCTGCAGTCTCAGTCTTATAGCCCACAGGAGCAGCTATCTAGTTCTTTATTGGGAGGTGGACGGAGTCCTACAGGGTTATTATGGGTTGGAATCATCTTGATGGTAGTAAGTTTAGTTGTTTTTTTGGAAAGGACCATCAAGAAGACTTGAAGTACTTCTTAAGATCTAAGAATACCATCTTCAATCTGGATTACAATTCAAGCTGAAATAAATAAAAATTCTCATGTGGACCAATAAACATCATGAAAAACAAAAAAGAACATCAAAGTGATGCCAAGTATTTGATTTTATTGGATTTGAAACCATTGTCCATGGAAACAGTCATTAGGAATCAAATAACATATTACAAAAGTGTTAAAGAACAAATACATCACTTTTAGAACTAAGGTGTATCTGACCCAAGCCATAGTGTTTTCAACCACCAGCTATGCATGTGAAAGCTGAACAGGGAATGAGGAAAATTAAACAATCGATGCATTTGCATTATGGTGTTAGTAAAGAACGTTGAATATACTGTGGATTGCCAGAAGAAATATAGTCAGAATGTTCCTTAGAAGCAAGGAAGTGGAGACTTCGTCTCTTGTACTTTGGGCATGGCAGGGTACACAACTTTTTGGAGAAGGATATCATGCTTGGGGAAGTAGAGTGTCATTAAGAAAGAAGGAGGTTCTTGAGACGAATTGAGATAGATGCTGCAACATAACAATTGTGAGGATGGTGCAGGTCTGGGCGTGGTTTCATTCTGTTGCACAGGGGTCTCGATGAATCAACTGACTTAACTGCACCTGACAATAGGTTAGAATAAAACTAACCCGTAGGGCCTCTTAAGCTGCTATTTCTTGTTTTGAGAAGAAACAGCTGCAAATATCCATTAATAATTGAAATATGAAACTTAGGATATGTGAATCCAAGGGAAATTGGAAGTTGTCAAAAATGAGATGTAATGCTTGACAATCTATATCCTAGGATTTCTGTGCTGAAATGAACTAGTATTGCCCCTTTTGAATTGAGCAATCATATGATTTACTGTGCCAGAAAGGCATATTGAAGAGGAACTATCACATTCTTCATCACAAAGAACATTTCAAGATCACTCTTAAAATACAAAGCTGTCAGATAGGATTATATCCATACACTTACATGGAAGAACAGGTAATACAAATATTATTCCAATTTGTACACTGACCACTAATGCCAAATATAAATAAATTTAATATTTTACCCACTTTGGTGTCTAAAAGTGATCAAACATGCAATTAGAATGCATTGATTATTACTAGTTATTACACGAGTGAAAGTTGGAAACAAAAAGAAGGAATTTGGAATACATAGCTTTGGTGATACCATGTGATAGAGAATTTTGCAAGATCAGTGACGTCTTAATTTCAAATCAATATTTTGAACAACATACATAGCAACTGTACACTTGAGACCCACCAGACAGAATACATAGGAATAAAATTGACTGTATCTCTGCAAACAGAAGCCTATTACCTTTGTCAGGATAAGGTGGGGAGTTGAACATGGTACAGACCATCAGTTTTCATATATAAGTTCAATTTGAAGCTGGAGATGAATATAACAAGTCCATGAGGGTCATCATATGACCTTGAGTATATGGCATTTTAGTTTAGAGGTCATCACAAGAATATATTTGACACATTGAACAGTCATTACTGTCATACCAGTTGTGGGATGACATCAGGAACATCATATATGAGGGAAGCAAACAATTCTTAAAAGACCACAGTAGATTGCTTTTGAATATGGGATAGCTAAAAGTGAACAGGGAAAAATGAAAATAATTGAACAGAAGATTTCAACAGGAGGCTTGAGAAAAGGTGAAGTAAATACTTAGAAAACCAAAAGCTTACTTTCAAGTTAAAAGAGTCAAAGAAAAAAAACCTGAAGCCTATATTTGTAATGTTGAAAAATTATGTGGACAAAGTAAAATTGAACAACACAGGAAACATCGAAAGAAGAAGGAAGGAACAGACAGAGTCTTGCTTCCAGAATGAACTGGTAGACACTCAAGACCTTTACAAAATAATGTGTGATTAAAACCAAATGGTATTGAAGGAAGAAGGTCAAGCTGTTCTGAAGGCATTGATGGAAAACAATTGACAAAATTCCAAGTGAGATGTTTAAACAAGTAGGTGTCACACTGGCAGTTCTCACTTGTCTGTGCCAAGACATTTGGAAGGCAGACATGTGGCTAACAGATCAGAAGATATCTAAATTTGTACCCACTTCAAAGAAAGGTGATCCAAAGAGGTGTGGAAATAATCAAATCATTTCATTAATACCACACATGAGTAATATTAAGATAATTAAAAATGACTATAGCAAAATAACCATTTGACAGGACATTTCCAGAAATTGAAACTGAATTCAGAAGAGGTCATTGAATAAGGCATATCATTACTGATATCTGATGAATCTTGGCTGAAAGAGAATATTAGAGAGATTTGTGTTTTATTGAATAAAGACATTTGATTATGTGGACCATACCAAACTATAGATTATATTGCAAAGAATAGAAATTACACAACATATATTCAGTTGTTTCATATTTATGTGACAGGTGGACAATGAATGAGACTGAAGAATTGATTCTTTTGAATATAGTGTTGGTGAAGAGTATTGAAAGTACCATGAATTGCTAGCAGAAAAAATAAATCTGTCTTGGAAGAACTACAGAAAGAATGCTCTTTAGAAGTGAGAAAGATGGGCTGAGCCCCGGTGGCGTAGTGGTTGTATGCGGGACTGCGGCCCACTGGGTTAGAGGTTCAAATCTAGCAGCAGCTCTCCAGGAGCAAGGCAGGGCCTCCTACTCCCACCACCAGGGGGCAATGATACACCCCTCCCAAGAAAAAAAAAAACAAGACGTGAGGAAGATACCAAGGGCTCAAGTAGAAAGCAAATATTTTGAGAATGATGAGGACAGCAGATGTGCAAATGTGCTCCATGCAATGGATAGATGCATGGATTGTGATAAGAGTTGTAGGAGCCCCAATAAAATGATTTAAAAAAAAAAGAAATGAGGAAGGTAAGACCGTGTTTCATGTACTTTCGACTGGTTACTAGGAGAGACCAGCCCTGGAGAAGAGGACATCATATTTGCTGTAGTAGAGGGTTATTGAAAAAGAGGAAGACCATCACTGAGATAGACTGACACACTGACTCTAACAAATTTATTTAAACATAGTAACAGTTATAAGGATGGGTAATGTTTCCTTTTGTAACAGGATGGCTATGAATCTGACCCAACTATATGGTACCTAACAACCAAAATTTTGTATATCATTTAAGAAAGAACCTGTGTTCCAATTTTTTAAAAACAAATAGAGTAAAGTCACTTTGCCAACAGAAATTTCATTTATTTTTGTTTGTTTGTTTGTTTTGGCATCACTGCCTCTGGTGGTCGTGGGTACTACCCATTGCTGCTCCTGAGAGCCGCCTCTGGATTTGAACTGCCAAGTCGCAGGCCGCAGTCCCGCACTCAACCACTTAACGTCACCAGGGCTCAGCCCAAATTTCATTTATTTTAATGTTAAAATAGTCTTGTGGGGAGGGGGCAATCACTGCCCTCTGGTGAGAGTAGGAGGCCTAGCCTTGCTCCTGGATTGCTGCTGCTGGATTTGAATCGTCAACTCAGTGGGCTGCAGTCCTGCACACAACCACTATGCCACAGGGGCTCAGCCAGTTAAAATAGTCATACATGAGTTGTTTGCTATCGTTAGGTAATCATTGAATCTGTTCTAATGTACAGCAGAAGAAAACATTGCCTGGTCATGTGCTCTCTTCACAATTGTTGCTATGTTCAAGCCCATTGCTTCAATCTCTGTGTCAATTCTTGTGAGGGTCTTCTTTTCCATTGACCTTCTACCAAGGATGATAGTTTCTTATTTACTGTTCACCTTCCAAATGCATAGGAGGTGACTAAAAATACTGTAGCCTGGATCTGGTGTACCTTAGTCCTAAAAAGGACATCTTTACTCTTTAACATGTAAGAGTTTTTGTGCAACAGCTTTGCCCAATATAATACGTCATCTGATTTCTTGATGACTGCTTCCATAAATATCGATTGTGGATTTAAGGGCAAAGAGATCCTTCACAACTTCAGTCCTTTCTCCATTTACCATGGTGTTTGTTGTAAGGACATGTTGGGCTGCTAACCGAAAGATCAGCATTTCAAAACTACCACCCACTCTGTGATGGGCTATCTAATCTCCTAAAGAGTCACAGTCTTAGAAAGAGACAAGGGCATTTCCACCCTGTCTTACAGGGTCACCCTCAGCTGGAATTAACTTAATGACAGTGAGTTTGGCTTGGCTTTTTGGAAAAGTTACAGTCCTGGAAACCCAGAGCGGTCTTTGGACCCTGCCCTGAAGGGTTGCTTTTGCAACGAGTCAGAACTGCCTCAATGGCAGTGAGCAATTAGTTTCTTAATGTTGTTAATGCACCCTGCATTCTGTCAAAGGACAAGCAACTATGATTTGGACAGATTTCAGGTCCTTTAAATTTAAATTTGATTTGGTATCTTCACTTTTTTAATTTTTAAAAATTTATGAAAAATTCTATATTTGGAAAAAGTAAAAGAACTTTAAAAAAGAGATGGATTTTTAAAACATCTCTTCCACATAGTGATGATTATTATCATTTAATGGGAAAGCAGAGAACTAGAAAAATGTAGAAGTTAAACTGTTTTTCCAGGTTATATAACTAATAGACATTAGAGCCAGGATTTGAAACTAGGCAGTTTTATTTGAGTTCTCTGCTACATTCACAGGTAAGATATTGCTTTATTTTATCTATTTAATAATTGAATAGTTGATCCTGTAATATGTGTACCGTAGGAACCCGAAAGCTATTCTAAAATTCAGTAACTTATTTTTATTAAGAATTTTTTTTCTTCCTTCAGAAGATTATTGTTATCTGAATTCTGAATCTCTTTTTCCTCTCTATCATTTGCTTGATTTATGGACTCTTATACAGGATTTGTAGTCATCTATTGTGATACTGTCATGTCAGTTAATTCAACTACATTTATTTAACAAATCTTATAGTAAGGGCATTATGGCATCAGTGTAATGTCTAATAAAAAAAGAAATAGACTTTAACAGAAAAAACAAAATATATTCCTACATCTTATTTATGGCAGGTTTTTTAGGAAGAAAGATAAAAATATAATTGCTATTCAAATGTGAGTTCTTGTTATTGATATTCAGATTAGTTTGCTCTCCTTAAAAGTGATGTTAGCATTGCCTGAATTGGAATGACTATTGGTATATATGTATATATATATTTCATGAGTTAATTCAGATGTTGTATTTTTATTATTTTAATCTGTGTATAAATATAGTTCAGTATATTCCCTAATCACTGCCCTCAAGTCAGTGCCAACTCATAGCAGCCCTACGTGACAGAGTAGAACCACTGCCTCTCTGAATTTTGGATACTGTAGCTCTTTATGGGAATAGAATGCCAACTGCAACTCTTTATGGGAGTAGAAAGTCAGCTTTGGAGTGACCGACGGTTTCGAATTGCTAACCTTGCTTTAGCAATCCAATCCATAACCATAATGGCCCCAGAACTCCTTAGATACCATGTATACTTGAGTATAAGCTGACCCAAATATCAGCAAAGGCACCTAATTTTCTCACAAAAGCTGTATTAAAAATGTGCTGGGAAAACTCGGCTTATACTCAAGTATATATGGTAATTTAAATTTATTTTTCTATATTAAAACAGGTATACATTTTGAAGATGGAAATTTTGGGAATTATAGAGAAAAATAAAATAAGTGTCATTTCAATACCTACAACATTGTTTTGATATATGACCTTTCACTTTTTTCCTCTATTTGGCCTAAGAAAAATAATTTAAGCTTTATTATTATTATTCAGAACTAGATATAGCTAAAGGAGCCTTGGTGACACTATGGGCTCACCATTGGGTTGGTAATTGTAAGGTTGGTGGTTCAAACCCAGCAGCTGCTCCAGAGAGAACATGAAGTTATTGCTCATGTAAAGATTTATGGTCTTGAAACCTTCAGAAACAGATCTGCTCTAACCTGTGGCTTCTTATGAGTTGGAATTGATAAAGACAAGCATTTAATTTGGCTATGAGAAGACAAAGTTACAGAGGTCTTTTCCATTTCAACTCGGTAGTGCCTAGAATAATGTCCTTTATGCTTTCCATTTAATCTTTGAACAGCTTCTAATTTCCTAGATTCCTACTTCATACCTTTCAAGTTCCAATTGTTTATGGATGTTTGTAACTGTTTTTCTCTCATGTGGAGCCATCTCCCATCAGTAAAAGAAGGCAGCATTTAATCCATGTCTTTATGGTCAGCCATGTTTTGAGAAGGAAGCTCCTTTTCAGTCATATTTTGAGTGCCTTCCAATCTGAGGGCCTATCTTCTGCAACTATATCTCATAATGTTCTGCCTCTATGCATGAGGTGTTCAAAATGTGACAGTATTCTGCTACTATTCATGTTTTCAGTGGCTCAATCCTCAGAAGGAGACAGCTATTCCATCTTTATAGTTTGTCTTCAGTCTGGAAACTGCTGAAATCTGTTCACTTTGGGTGACCTTACTAGTATTTGAAATGCCAGTGACTTAGCTCCCAGCATCACAGCAGTCCAAAAGCCACTATCGACAACAAACTGAGAGACAAGTAGGGAAGTAGAGTGACTTATAGTAGGGTTATATAGAGTGACTATAGAAGTTGAGTTATAAATTTAACCTTCACAGCTGTCAGTTAGGTGCTAGTATAAGCGGGTTTCCAAAAGTTTAAAATAGAATTAATGGAGAATTTTTTCCATTAACTCTTTGAAGTCCTCTTGTATTTCTTACTTTGTCTATATAAAGAAACTGAGAGTCCATGTAAAAATGGGATGGCAGCAGTCTCAGGCTTCCTAGTCTAGCTTCATTAGCAGAGAAGAGAATCAAGATCACCATCAAAAGCCCAAGGCTGATTGCCATGAAGCGATGAAGAAGGTCAGACATACCCTCTCTTGAACTTAAAAAAATCCAATTCTGACAGCTGTTTCCTCCCACGGCATGCTCTATTTTGCTTCTGGGTTTGATGATTCCTTCCAGTCACCATATGGTTCTCATAGACAATATTCAAAATTATGGTGTATATTAGGGATGTAACATGAAAATTCAGTATCAGAATTGACTCGGGTTACAGGTTTTTAGGCAGAATAGCTTCTTCTTAGTTGTGCCTGCAGTCACCCTCTCTCTGACTTTCTGCCTCTTATTCCGGGCCCCTGAAGCAAGCTCTTTAGCACTGCCATTAAGAGTGGGGAGACACTACTCTGCCAGCGCCTTCTGCCTCAAGGCACTAGCTCTCTTTCTAGGAGTGACAAGAAGTTCACTGTTCCATCTCTTGTAGACATTTCACTGCTTCTGCTCCTTGCCTTCTCTCCCGTGTTACTGAGCTCTCCTCCTCCGCTCCTTCTCCTCCTCCACTCTCTTCTTGTCTAGTGAATTCTCGGTGTAGAGACACCAGGTCCAAAAGACATGCTTCAGGCCTGGCTCTTCTTTCTTGGCAGTTATGAGCTTCCCCTTTTCATCTCTGGAATGGCCAATTTGAGATTAGTGTGATAAATTCCCTTGTTAGGATTCCACACATGTAATTTGTGTAGTCTTAAGCAACTTAAGTGGAATTTGCATGATCATGATAAGAAAGGCCATGGAAAGGTTATCATGGCGCCGCCATCAGTCTCTAAATTGGATAGATGCAAGAGCTGGTGTCTGACAGCACTACTCTGTGCACTGGAGGTGAGTAAAAGTGAACTTACTAGTATGGCCATTACTATGTAGGCAGGAGAAAGAAATGTTTCCAGATGGAAGGCAGTAGTCATGTTCTTGAGAAGTCAGGAAAGAGAAAAACACGTGGCTTTTGGTTTGGTAGAATGGACTTCTCTGATGACCTTGGTAATTTTAACCATCTCGGTGAGGAAGAGAAGCTGCCAGAGCAGTGGGAAAGAATGTGAGGAGATGTAATGAAGCAAGCATTTAGACAACTTTTGCAAGCAGCAGAGAAGAGGACAATAGCCACAGAGAAATGTGAATTAGCTGATTAGGTACATCAGAAGAGGTTTATGTGCCGGTGCCTCGGATCCAGTGAGGGAGCAATTGCCCAGACAGGCAGGTGGTGGTCGTCAGGTGACACCGAGTGGGCTCTGACTCTCAGCTACCCTGTGTACACAGTCTGAAGCACTCACCGCTCAGCGTCTGCCATCCTTGCCAGTGCTGTAGCCATGGTGCCAGCCCAGCTTGCCGGAGGCCTTCCTCTCTTTTGCTGCCGCTCCGTCTTACTATTGTTAGAAGGAGACTCAAGAGTTTCAACCTCTCCACACCTTGCTTGGTTCTTGTCCTGCTCTCAAGGAAGATTTCAGATGAGGGACAAAATTCATGTAAATGTCAGAGGAAAAGTTTGAACAGAAAGAGTGCATCTGCTGAAGGAGGTTACTTTGGAAAAGAAGTGGGCCCTTTGCTCATCTAAAAGGCCTGGGAAAAACGTAAAGCTAAACTTTATATTCGGGGCCTGATGTTCTGTGAATGGTACATTCCCCACCATAGGCTGGATTTCTGGAGGGTCTTCTTCTGTTGACTGGTCTTCTGTACTATCCCCTCCTCCTTTCGGGTGTATATCTCTTGGAATCCCATCACTCCAGCACCCCGGACTTCACTGTGTGCTCTTGTCTCCGACCTCAAACTCCTGGGGGTTGTGTGAACATTATTGTCTTTCTTTCCCCAGTCATTCCCTTATCTCCTTTAAGGGGTCTCATTTACTGATAAGGATATTCTACCTTTCCCCTTCCTTTGTGCTAGAGAGCTATGTGCAGAAACATGTTTTCATCTCTTTTTTGTGTTTAACACATTAAAGACCATATATTTTTTTTTTTTACTAACTTACTCCAGGAGTTTTAGCTGTTAGGGTTTTTTTTTTTTTTTTTGTATTCAACCATAAATGGATGTTTTTTTGCGTTCAACCACGAACATGAGTAAACTTGGAATCCGTCCACAATGTGTTAAGATTCTTGTCAGTTTCCTTCCATCGATCACCCTTTCTCCTCTTGCTAGTTTCTGACTTGCTAGCATTACCAGGCATGATGTCCTTTTGCAGGGACTGGTGTCTAATGACAACGGGTCCAAAGTATGTGAGATGATATCTTGTCATCTCTACGACCAAGGAGCATTCCAGTTGTAATTCCTCCAAGGCAGATTTGTTCATTCTTTTGATAGTCCATGGTACCTTCTTTTTTTTCACCAGCGCCATGATTCGAATGCATTGATTCTTTTACAACCATCCTTATATGTATGTGAAAGTTGGTCACCGAAGGGGCAATTGAAAATATTATGGCTTGGGTCAGGTGCACCTTAGTCTTGAAAATGACATCCTTGCTTTTTAACACTTCAAAGGAATGTCTTCTGTAGAAGGAGCAACACATAATATCCTCACGATAGTGAAAAGACACAAAATGCACAGTACAAATAGATTTTGGGAGAGGGGCATGCTATTTTGTCATAGTAGGACATCAGGAAGAGTGTGAGTTAAGTAGAAATTTTGGCATTGGGAAAAAGCTGTAAATGTCTGATTGTTTCTGTTTTCTCAGTGCAGTTATCAACTTGGGGGAGCGGAAGGCCTAGGATGTTTGAGAAGAGACAAGAGAATGTGGAATAGTCATTTTGAAGATTGAGAAAATCAACAAAGTACTTATTTTAGGGCATTTAGCACTGTCATTGAACACTGCTGATTGCCCATTTGAGATTTGTTACCATGAATTTGAAATGAGCTGTTAGAAGGTTGTTCATGTTTCTTCATCCATTTTAGCTGAACTGGTGCAGATGTGGAGTAGGTGGATAATTGAGTTTAATCAGGGTTGTTTTTTTTTCTATCACAGGTGTGAAGGGTGAGAGGGACAAGAGTGTTGACTATATTATAGAAGGCAATGATTTTGGTACTTAACTGCAGGCTCTAAATTGAGTCTGGTGGTAAGTGAGGACATGCTGATGGTGGACGTGGAGTTTATAGAGAGGGAGAAACTGACTAGAAGGAGAGTTGGACTGCTAGGTGTAATCTCACTAGAGTAGTTTCTGGTACAGAAGAGATTTAGATAGTCACATTAGTTGCCATGCAAGCTCACTCAAGGATTAAAAAAAAAGTAATCCTCAGAGTTCTTATGTTTGGACATGTGTATATTATATTCTTTAGGTTGAGGACGTAGATACACAAAAGCCTGCTATCAGATCAGCTTTGAGCCCTTGCAGGAAACTTGCAGCTGGTAATGGTGTAGCTATATTTGAGAATGGTTACCATGAATTCTCATAGATTCACTGCCATTGAGTTGATTCTGACTCTTAGCCAATATATGGGTCAGGGTAGAATTGCCCCTGTTGGTTTCTGAGACGAATTCTTTACAGGAGTGGAAAGTCTCTTCTCGCTCTCTTTGGGAAGCTGGTGGTTTTTAACTGCTAATCTGGTGGTTAGTAGCCCAAAACCTAACACCAGGCGTGGGCCTGGTGGCCCACTCAAACTACAGCCCGTGGGCCACATGCTGCCCACCAAGGACATTTTTCTTGCCTATGCTGTTTTGTTGCCTCTCCTGCTTAGCAGCTGACTCATCCCAGGCCCACAGTGAATTTGTTCATAGTTTTGTTTTGTTTTTGTTTTTTTTTGGCATCACTGCCCTCAGGTGGTGGGAGTAGGAGGCCCAGCCTTTGCTCCGTGGAGCTGGAATCGAACCTCCATCCCAGTGGGTTGCAGTCCCGCGCACAACCACTATGCCACCGGGGCTCAGCCCATAGTTTTTTTTTAAACTATAGTCCGGCCCTCCAACGGTCTGAGGGACAGTGAACCGGCCCCCTGTTTAAAAAGTTTGAGGACCTCTGCACACTACGCTACCAGGACTCTTATCTTCAAATCCTAGGCATATGTAGCCAGTAGCTGCTCACTGATCTGAAATAGGATTGGTAGTACAACGGTGTACTTCATGTTAGCATTTATCCTGCCCCCTGCTATTAGCAAAAAGAAGAAATAGATTAATGCATTTTTATATTAATTTGCTCTCTTCTTTTTGCTAGTAGTTAAAAAAAAGAGGAGTGCCTCAGTGAGGTGGGTTCACACAGTGGCCCTCAATGAGATGGATGGACACGGTGGCTGCATCGCGGCCTCAAAGGAACACTTGTGCGGATGGAGCAGGACCAGGCAGGGTTTCACTCTGTTTGCAGAAGTTCGCTGTGGGTTGGAACCACCATGATGGCACCTGAGAACAACAATTTATACAAATTTTGGTACCTTGTTTCTGAGAAATTTTGATTCCTATGTATGACCAAGGGAAAAAAAGAAATTATGTGCAGTTTTTAAATGTTTTGAGTGTGTGTGTGTGTGTGTGTGTGTGTGTGTTGCTGTGGTTGAGACTATCCACTGCAAAGCATACCAGGTTGCACACATAGAGTTGAGTGACATTGATTGCATTCTTCCATAGTGCTACCACTCTCCTCCCCACTGAACATAAACTCACTGCACTCCAAAGCCACTGTCTAAGCTTTAAAGTTGCCTTTAGCGTTTTGATCCCATATAAATTTTAAAACCATGCAATACTCAAGATAGAGTTTTTTTGTTTATTAGTTAAGTTTTGTTTGGTTTTAAAAAGACTTCAGGGAACACTTATAGCTTAAAGTTTATTTAAAGATGATCTGGGGCCATAGTTTCAGGGGCACATCTAGTCTGCATGGTTCCAGAAAGTCTGGATTCCATGAAACATTTAAAATGTTTTCTGCATGATCCCACCTTTTGATCAAGGTCCTTTTGTTGCATCTTTTTTCACTGTTGAGTAGTGGTAGCCAAACAACACCCAGTTCGTTGGGTCTCTTGGCAAAGGAGATGTTCATGGAAGTGGTTAGCCACACTTCTATTCTGCACTCTAGAGATGGCCTGGTATGTAGTGGTTATGCTGTGGGCTGCTAACTGCAGATCAGCAGTTAAAACCACCAAGCGCACTTTAGGAGAGAGAGGAGGCTTCCTATTCCTGTAAAGTGTTACAATCCTTAAGAGCTGCAGGCATAGTTCTACTGTGTTCTATGAGATCACTGTGAGTCAGAATCGATTAGATGTCAGTGAGTTTTAAACATTTTTTGTTCTTCTCTTTTCTCTGTTGTGTTAGGTGATTACAAACCAATTGTTGCCTTTTGTATGGCCTTTTGCCAATATATAAGACCCCAGGCACGATGATCTAGGTGCTAGAACATAAACACCAAGTGTGTTCTTAGGTCCGTTAAATAGGATGCCCCATGAAATCATGATCCTGAGCCTCCAAACCCAGAAACCAAGTGCCATGAGTTCTTTGGCTGTATATAAATAATAGCCCCAGCAGGTGTTCTCTTTTTCATCTCTGGAATAAATATATGTATCACACAATTTTGCTAATTAAATTTCTTACAGGTGTACAACTTATTGACAGCATCTGACACTAATCAACTGTGCAACCTTACCCTTTATCAATGTGATTTTTCTAATACCATAAACTGCAATTTAGTACTCCCTAAATATATTTTAAAATTTTTTGTTGCTGTTATCTATAGTTTCTATAGGTTTTTTTGTACTTAACTGTGCTGTGTGATTGTCTCTACATATACATTTAGAGGACAAATTGCATGTGTGCTGACATATTGCATACACTGGACAAAGAAGAAATAAAATGCTAAATAAATCCATTTTCATAAATTTAATTTTAAAGAAATCTTGACTTTATCTTTTATCTTGTTCTCATATAATTATCTAAAATTATACAAGTAGTTTACATAATAGAAAATAGAAGAAATAAAATACCTCCTGTTTCCCTACCTAGCCCTACTAATTTTGAAAAGTATATTTAATTACTATGGCATCTTTCCAAATCTATCTATTGTAACTTAGTAGTTGTTGCTTCTCCCCCCCCCCCCCCCCATATAGAGCATTATATGAGAGGACTTTGTAAAGTTTAGGGAAAAATGGAATGAAAACAAAAAGGAATCTTTTTCCATAGAAATTGAGAAACCCCGTTCAGTTACAAACATCTTTCATGGTCAATGAATGCAGTTCCACTCAGCAACACCCTTTTAAGTTGTTGCAAGAATTCTATGATCAGTGTGTTCCAACTTCGTCACTTACTTCTCTCTCCTTTTTTCCCCACTTATTTCTCTTTTGGTAAATAAATTTTTGTTTTTACTGCTAGTAATTCTTTAACAGTACGTTAGCTGTAAATCATACTTAAATTACTGGATTGATACAAGCATATTGCCTAAAGTGTAGGAAATAAATCTAAAATATACTAGATATACTAAGATATACTAGATATACTAAGATATACTATTCACATCGCTTCTGTTAGAAGGATAGGAACTGCTAGGGCAGATGTTACTTATTGCAGGGCTCACAACTGTTTGTAGGAATTGATGTACTTGAACACATAATTCCCAATGTATTTTCAAAACTATGTGTGTTTATTAAGGAGCCCTATTCACAAAGAGGGCTACATATTGAGGTGCTAACCTTAAGGTTAGTAGTTCAAATCCATCAGTCCTTGGGAAAAGATGAGTCAGTCTCCTTCTGTAAAGATGAACAGGCTTAGAAACTTTATGGAGCAGGAGGGCTGGTGGTTTGGTTTGTTTTGCTTTTGTTGTGTTCAAGAATTCACAGAGTTCTCAAACCAAGAGGTGGAAGCACTTCCCTTCTGGCCCTTCTCTTCCTTTTCCTTCTATTTCTTTCTTCCTTCTTTATAAGAGAGAAATACATCTTCTTCTGGACATGAGGAGTATCTGTTCTTATGAAGATGCTTAGTCTTTTGGTAAAGTGACCAGATTTTAAGTGGGACACCATTGATCAGGGTGCACTGGAGGGGTTCTTGATTAAAAATTTGGTCTATATAGAGCAACAAAAATTTTCATAGAATGCAAAAATAGTATTGTAATATATTTATTTTAATTTTAAAATGCCACAGGACGTTGTTAAATTGTTAAAAAGTGGGACGTCTGGTCACTTTATCTTTGGGTCACTACGAGTCAAAATCTGCTCGTGGCAGTGAGTTTGGTTTTTGTGTAAAGAAGTCAGTCCATACAACTTGAGTTCTTTTATCTAAATTTAAAGTGCTGCCTGCCACTTGTTACCCCACAAAAATCTCTTCTTGTATTTCTGGTCTTTAAAAAAGAATAGAATTGGTTAGGTACAACTTGATGTATGGAATGAACAAAGGCTGGCCAAAATAGACTTTAGAAATTTTCCATCCCTCTATGTTTACAGAGGAGAAAATAGAGTCCAGGCCAGACCAGTGGCTGATTAGCTAACTACCAGATGAGAGCTAGGGAGGGGATATTGAAGTTGGTGTGAGAAGGCAGAGTTCACATTCTTGATCTGATTTGTTCTGAAGCACATTTTCAAATTAAGAATGAATATCTTTCTCATAGAAGTAAATAGTTATCTATTTAGCACCTACTTTAATGGTCTCATATAGTAGGCACCTAAAGTATATTAATTTAAATTTATCTTGCTATAGTTTTAAGATTATGTTAGGAACAGAAATTATTCTGGAAAAAAAATTTTTCCCCAGAATTGCATCAGAACTGTGTGTGTGTGTGTGTGTGTGTGTGTGTGTGCATGTGCATATGTGGGAGGGGTGTGGGAGGGGTGGAGAGAGGGGAATTTATAGTTGACCTTCCCTCGCTTCCCTATTGCCACAAAACTGAGGTCTCAAATACCTCTATCCTCCGTCATTCTTTGCCTCTTCTAACAGCAGCTACTCTCCCCATGATATGTTGGATTTGGGAATTCGTTGCTTTGAACATAGAACTCACAAGCAATATTAAAAGTTAAGGGAGTTAAAAAAAATTTTTTTTTTTATGGACGTCAGGTTAGATCAGAAACACCAAGGATACAGCCATTGATTCAAGCAGCAGCTAAGTCTCTGTTTATTCTTCTGTTCCTGTAGTGTCTTAGCCTCTGCCTTCGTGAGTCAGGAAGCGGTCCTGCTGCTGTGCCTCACAGTCTCATAGTCTCAGTGCGGCTCCTCTCCTCTGCTCTCTCATGGTCTCTTTTCTTTGACTCCGGGCAGTCTGGTCTCCGTCATTTCAGGTGGACATCTCAAACACGCCCACTTGTTGGTTCTGCCGTCTCTCTTTAGATGAGATGGCTCATAATTATAGCCAGGGTGGTGACAAAAAACGACCACTCCTATTAATGCTATGCATTCCCTCTTAGCATAGTGCCATCTAATCATTTGATGTGAGTTAGACACCAGGATCCCAAACTCCACACTCACTGCCATCAAGTTGATGTTGGTTCATACCTAACATTTAGGACAGGGTAGAATGACCCTGTAGGTTTCTAAGATTGTAATTCTAACAGAAATAGAAAGTTTCTTTTTTCTCCCTTGGAGCAATGGGTGGTTTCAAACTGATTATCTTGCAGTTATCAGCCTAATATCTAATCATTATAACTCTTGGTGTCTTACAGATATGGATAGAAGATTCCTAGTAAGAAAGCTCTGACATGGTGGTTTATGTAATACTTTATACTTTAAAAACCATTGTTCTAGAACTACCAAATGACCTACTAATACTTCTCTGAGGTGTATATTTGAAAGTCCTGAAAGCAGTGGCATGAATAGACACATATATGGCAATGCTCCTTGCTCTGCCATTCACAATTGCCAAATGATGGAAACAACTAAAACGCCCATCAGCTGATGAATGGATAAATTAAATATGATATACAGACAGTGGGATACACTGAGCCAGAAAGAGGAATGTAGTCCCCATGCATGCTACAGCATAGATAAGACTACATGACATTATGCTGTGTGAAATGCAGTAGTCACCAAGGGATGCATAGTATTTGCTATTCTTTGTGGCAAGACCGGACAACATTTCCTTCTGTTGTACATAGGGTCACTATGGGTTAGAACTAACTTGGTGATACCTAATAACATTACATATGTGAACTAAACAAACATAGAGAGACCATTAGTATATTTGCCTACCAGAAGCAGTGGGAGGAAAGAAATTGTGGGGGAGGGGCTTGCTTAAAGCTCATTGGATATGTATTAATGGTGGTGGGATAATTTGAAAATGGTTGTTGTGTTAGTCCGGGTAGACTAGAGGAACAAATTCATAGACAGGCATATGGATATAAGGGTACGGTTTATATATGAGGAATAGGACATTAAGAAAGTATCCCAATCCAGTCCAGTTCAAAGTCATAAGTCTAATATTAGCCAATATGCATGATACCAGTCTATAAAGTCTCCTTCTGACTCATGAAGTCACAGACCAGTGGGTGCAGAGTCCCGGCGCCGGCAGGGGTCTCCCCATGGCTCCTCGCTTCCAAGGCTCAGGATCCATCAACAGCATCGAGTGGTGATAGAGGCAACTCAGCGCTGGTAGGTCTCTCCAAGTGGCTTCGCCAGCTTCAGAGGTCTGGTTCCATCAGGGTAAGGCCATGTGGCTTCTCTTCCAGCTCTTCCAGCTCCTGGACACTGCCATCTTGTCTTGTCCATAATTCATCATCTCTGAGACTCACTCCCAACAACTGGGGAGATAACTTATCATCTCCATGAGGGAAATATTGCGGGATTTCCCAGAAGTCTCAGGAGAAAGCCATACCCACACGGAGCCCTCATTAGCTTCTCAATGGCTATCTCCAGATTAACAAGCTAGACAACACCCCTACATCTCAATCATTAAATTAACATAAACACATGACCGCCACTGTTGTACAACTTGAAGAATATAATCAGCATCACTGAATTATTCATGTAGAACTGATGAAGTGCTATTGTGTTTTGGTGTGTATTATTATAATAAAAATATGTTCATTGGTATATTATTCTGCCTTTGTAACTGGGCTACTAGAATTAAGCCTGAACTGTCTGTAACCATCATTTTTAACAAATGAATGCTTTTGTTCTAATTAATAGAAATAGTTCCCAAATGGATATCAAGGAAGAATACTACCTCCTTAATTATGCACTGTGTATTATAGGCCACTTGAATTCCCTTTGGGACTTTTAGTCTACATTTTCACCCACAGTGACCTTTCATGAAATATGTGCTCTGAGAAAAGATGGCTGAGACCCCGGTGGCTTAAGTAGTTGAGTGTGGGACTGCGGCCCGAGGGCTTAATGGTTCGAATCCAGTAGTGGCTCTCAGGAACAGCGCTGGGTAGCTCCCGCGACCACCAGAGGGCAGTGATGTCCCCCAAAGAATTTTTTTTAATAAAGAGCCTACTAGGCTTGTTTGACAATATATGCATTTTACATGTAATGCTCTATTATTTGGAACCATTCTTGCTTTCATATCAGTATCTTCAATTATAGTACTTAGTGTTTACTTAGCAGCTTTCAGCTACAGGGATCAAAATTCTTTACAAAATGAACAACCCCCAGCATCTCATTAAGAACACTACTGTAATCAGTTGTTGTTAAGAGGTTTTGCTACAAAACAAATGTAAAATACCATTTAAAATAGATCCTAGTTAATAGTAATTCTGGAAAGAGATATTCTTCAAGTCATTCCTGTGACATTTTATTTATAAAGCAAAAAAGCAAGCACATATTGTTCTTAGAGGTTATTGACTCTGACCCCATCATGACTTTATGTACAGCAGAACGAAACACTACATAGTCCTGTACCATTCTCACAATGGTTCCTAAGCCTGAGCCCTTTGATGCCGCCACTGTGTCAGGGCATCTCATCCAGGAACTTCCCCTTTTTCACTGCCTCCCACAATGCCAAACATGATGCCCTCCAGCAGGGATTGATCTTCTCTGACAATAGGCCCCAAATCTTGCCATCAATGCTCTAAGGAGCACTCTGGCCTTCCTTATTCCAATATATTGGTTTGACCTTTTAGCATTCCATGATACTCTCAATATTCTTCTCTGGCACCACAATCTGAATGCACCAGTTTTTTTGTGGTCTTCCTTATTCAACCTTTAAGCAAATATATAATTGTCCTATGTCAGTCAATGTGCATCAGGTCCCATATGGAGGCTGAGGGGACATCTAATTTCTTTCTAATAGTATGTAAAATTTGAAGGTGTTTGACACACCTCCTTGTCTGCTCCACAGTTGCTCCTATCTCTAGTCTTACATTCTCATCAAGCTAACTGGGTGGGCCAATCAAAGCTGTTTCTATGGACCACGTATGGGTTCCCTTATGCGGTGTGTTTTTATCTTATTTGTCATTGGACCCTTGGTTTTAGATGTGATAAGTTACTGCTTTTAGTGGCCCAGAAAGAGGTTTGGCATAATATATTAACTGAATAAAATGACTACCGTGCTCTGTCATGATTGTTTTGCCACTTGTTTTAAGTGAGATTCATGTCTTGTTCAGAAGGCCGATTCTCATACTCTGTATGATTGTATATTGCTTGTAAACATTTTGTTGTAATAGTCCTGGAACTCTCCTAAGGGTGGGTGATTTATTTCCATTTGCCAAATGTGAGGCCTAAGAGAATAATCTGATAGAGGATTGGGTGGAGAATACTTCTGTTTTCTTCTGATGGGTTTTATAGTAGTTTAGAGCTGGATTAACAAAAATTCAGGAGCAAAAATAGAATCAGCATCAGATATTTCTGAAGCACTGTTACTCAATTGAGGTGTACATAGGTAACATATCAGCTGAGATATTGATTGGTCTTTTAAACCTTGAGGTCGCCAGACTGTATCTAGGTTAAATGAAATTCCTAGTCTCAATCGAACTGCAGAATCCAGCCATGATGGTTACATATCCCAACAGCATACTTCCTTCTTCATGTGTTTTGGTTTTGTAGGCCTGTTCATGGGCACTGATTTGGGCACTGATTCAAGAAATTCCTATGAATAGACTGCATCAATTCTATTTTCTTAGAAATGGTGTTCTACTATATTTTCAGCTATTATGTTATGCTAATTCATTAGTTTATCATTGTAGTTTTAAATATGAAAAGAATTCATATCCACAAATTACAGAATAAGACAAAGATATAAGAAATATTTGAAAAAGAATTAACTATTAAGAGTCTTCAAGGGAAGTTGTATATGGATCCATGGTGGCTAATTGGTGACACACTGAGCTGCTAATCAGAAGGTCATTGGTTGAAACCCACCAATCACTTTTCAGCCTTAAAAAGAGTTAAAGGTTTAGAAGCCCAAGGGAAAGTTCTTCTCTGTTTTGTAGGGTCACTATGAATTAGAATCACTTAGATTACCAATGAGTTTTTCATTTTGGTTTGGGAGACTGTGCAGTACATACAGAATCCAAGCTGGATACTGCAAAGCCAGAACACACCTTGAGAAAAGTGGGGGGAAATACCATTGAAAAGACACATACATGAAAGACATGAGGGCAATGTTTTTTTTGGGGGGGGGCCATCACTGCCCTCTGGTGGTGGGAGTAGGAGACCCAGCCTTTTCTCCTGTAGAGCTGCTGTTGGAATTGAACCTCCATCCCAGTGGGCTGCAGTCCCGTGCACAACCACTACACCAGTTAAAAATGTAAGACTCCATAGCAATTTTCATAAATACTTTGAAGATCTAAATTTTTCTTTTTCAAATTATACAATAAATATTTCAGAACACATTTTAATATATTTAAGTCAATGGATAATTCATGTTAAATATTTCAGAGGTGAGGTTGACTCCAGGCTTCCTTATAAGAAAAAAATCTAACTTTTCTTTTAAGGGTTTCTGTGCACAGGTAGAGAAATTGCTATCTTATAACAAGGCTAGAACATTTGAATTATAATAAAGGAGTTTGAACTCTAACAAACCCTTTGCCTGAGTCAGAACACTTGAATCTCTATTGATTGTGCCAAACTCTGTGCCAAACTCACTACTGTCAGTTGAGTACGACTCCTAGTGAGCCTACAGGCCAGGATCGAACTGCCCTGTGCATTTCATGGGAGTGGAAAGCCTTTGGGCCCCCTGAGGAGCAGCTAGTTGTTTTGAAGGGCGGAGCTTGTTGTGAGTCACAACAATGATGTGCCAGTATGCCTCGAGGGCCCATTGGAAGCTTATTGTTAGTGATTTCAAAATGTTAACTGCAGTGATTTGCATATTCATAGACTGCTTTTGTATAAAAGTAAAAGCAGTTCCTGATGAGTATGTCTCTGCCTGTTAATTGTTTTGTTTGATGGCAAGTGATATTGATTGGAGGGGAAAAATGACTTATTATATGAGGGTACATTTTACTTGCCTTTGAGTCTTTTCATCAGACTTATTCAATAATCCAGGAAGTTGGGCAATATGTAGAAGAATGCAAATCATGATCAAAGACTCATTAACCACCTGTGACTTGTCTTAACACATTCTTGCTTACTAAAAGCAAAGAATACTTGAAGACCCTCAAGATCAAAGACTACCACCCTTAAGATAGATGCTCTTTAATGTAAAGAAAACAACAATCCTCCCCTTTTGATCAGTAGTCAAGATTATGACCAATAGAGGGAACATTGAAGCTAGGAAGGTTTTCATTTCACTTGGATCTCTAATCAGCACTCATGGAAGCAATAGTTAAAAAATCAAATAGTGTACATCATTGGGCAAATTTGCTGCAAAATACTCTGTAATGTATTAAAGAACTAGATGTTACTTTGAGAATTAAGGTGCACTTGGCTGAAGCCATGATATATTTTTATTTTATTTATTTATTTTTGTTTTGGGGGCATCACTGCCTCTGGTGGTCGTGGGCACTACCCAGTGCTGCTCCTGAGAGCAGCCACTGGATTTTGAACCGCCAAGTCCGTGGTCTGCAGTCCCGCACTCAACCACTTACGCCACGGGGGCTCAGCCCACCATGGTATATTTTTAAAAACGTTTTATTGTGATTTGTATGAAGGTTTACAGAGCATGTCAGTTTTCTCTTTAAGAATTCATACACATTTTGTTTCATGTTATTATTTGCAGCCCCCACATTGTAACCACTTACCCTATCCCCTCCCTGTGTTTCCTATTTCCATTGTTTCTTTTTTCTGAATCCTTCTGAACTGTATCCTTTGGTAAATAATACCTTGTTGATCTCAAACGGTTAATCCAAGCAGTAAGTTATGTGTACCTTTATATTGTTGTTTTACCCCTTTGGGAGAAGTCTTTTGTTTCCAAGCCAAGGCATTTTCAATTGTCTCACATGAATGTAAAAGGTAGACAATGAGTAAAGAAGACTGAGAAGTAATTCATGTCTGGATTATGGTATTTTGGGAGAATATTTAATATAGCATTACCATGGCCTGCCAGAAGAATGAGTAAATATGTTCTGGCAGAAGAACAGTCAGAATGCTCCTTAGAAACAGGAATAGTGAGACTTCATCTCACACAATTTGCTATCAGGAGGGAGTGATCCCTGGAAAGAACATCGTGGTTGGTAGAGGGTCAGAGGAAAAGAGGAAGGCCTTCCACAATATGGACTGACCCATTAAGACAACAGTGGCCTCAGTCATAGTAGTGACTGTGAGAAATGGTGCAGGACCTGGTAGTATTTCTTTCTCTTTTACTTAGAGTGGCTATGAGTTGGAACAGATTCAAAGGAAACTAGCACAATGAAATAGATTGCAGCAGAGCACAATTCCTTGCATTGACTTTTCTGTCCTTAGTCTTTGTACCTGCCACTCAGAGACTAGGTCTCAAACTCATTCTAAACTCATGGTCATTGAGTTGATTCATAGTGACCCAATGACACCGCGTACAACTGCACCTGTGGGTTCCAAGACAGTAACTGTGTACAGGAGAGCTTCATCTTTTGGCAGCAGAGTGCCTGGTGGTTTTGAATTGCTGACCTTGTGGTTAGCGGTCCATGTCTAACCACTATGCCAGCAGAACTCCTCTATGACTGGGTGGGAGGATGCAAACATTCATAAAGTGCAGAGATTGGTAAGTTTTGCCATTCTACTGAGTAAAAGCATGAGTCATCTGATAAACAGGAACAGAACTATTGAGCAAGAATAGCCAAGAATGAAGCACTTCCAAGATCACTGCATAGAGAGGCTACCAATGAGGAGTGCAGAGACCATGAAACAGGATTGACAAGCAGCATCGAGACCATAACGCAGATCCATGAGGGAGAACTGTGGGCTTCCTGACCTACAGAACAAGTAAAATTGTTTACCTTTGGGCAGGAGGCTTGCAGAAAGGGGTGCTCTTGGGCATTTTTCAGAGGAGTTTTATAGCACTTGCCAGAGCTGGGCATAAGTCAAAAGGGCCATGTATCTGAGAGGCTGAGGACCAGAGAGAGAGATACCTGCTGGTATGGCTGAGGAGAGGCATTGCTGTGGACAAAAAGACTATATGTTTATTGTTTTCTGATGTTGAGTTGTAACTTGTTAATGTCCCTAATTAGAACCATGATTGCAAATATTGCCTGTGAGTTCCACGTGACAATTGAGACAGATGACTGAACCTAGCAAAGAAGAACAGGGTTGTGGGTGGGACAGTTGGTGTTAGACTAGGGTAAGGTAGGCTGCAGGAGGGAGATGTGTGGCCTCTTCCTCAGAGGAATCCTATGTTGGCAGATGTGGAATTGGAGTCTTCTTGGGCATTGTTTAGCTGAAGGAGGTAAGACACAGCCCCATTGCCATTTCCTCACATGGAAAGTGGCTTATTCGAAGTTTCAGATAATTTAGGTAATTTATTAAGTGATTCATATATCAGGTTCACCCAAATTTACTTTAAAAAACTTATCTATTGATACCCAAATAGTCCTAATCTTCATTTCTGCCAACTTCTTCCACAAATTATTTATTTTTCCCTTTTTTATAGCTTATTTAAAAAATTACAACCTCTTTTCATACAGTAGAATCTCATTTGGAGGTATGTTGTGATGGTCATGTATTCGTGATATCAATTTCATGATTGGGATGTATGGGTGGAGTCTAGCTTGTTAATTTGGAGATAGCCAATGAGGCTTCTGTGTGGGCATGGCTTTCTCCTGAGAATTCTGGGAAGTCTCATGATATTTCCTAATTGGAGAAGAGAAAATTGACTCTCAGTCTCCAAGACGATGAACTCCTGACAAAATGAGATGACAGTGTGCTGATTGATCCTGATTCCTGGAGAATGGAAGAGCTGGAGGAAAAGCCACATGGGCTTGCCCTGATGGAACCAGACCTCTGGGGCCAGAGAAGCCACAGAGAGACCCCTGCCAGTGCTGAGATGCTCCCATGGCCAATGAATACTGCTGATGGACCCTGAACCCTGGAAACCAGGAGCCACGGGGAGACCCTGCCACCTCTACTGCACAAGCTTCGTGAGTCAGAAGGAGACGTTATAGACTGGTATCAAACATGTGGGCTAGTATCGGACTTATGACTTTGGACCATTTATAACTCAAAATAGCTCCATATCCAGCACACTCTTGGTATAAGACCAAGAGCTAGTACATTCTGGAAAGGAACCAGAGTCAGGCTTAGGACTTTGGATGAACTGGGTTGGGATGCTTTTTCAATGTTCCATTCCTCTTGTATAGAAACCTTTCCCTTTTGTCCATGTGCGTCTCTATGAATTTGTTTCTATAGTCTACCCGGACTAACACACATGTGATTTCAGGTCTCATACCAAGTAGAGAGCAATCACAGCTAGTGACACAGCTAGTCTTGGGGGAAAGACTCTGGAAGTACCACCCTGGATCCCATAGACCATAGCGAAGTCTGCCCAATACAGCCCCACTATTTTCCTTCGGCAGCAGTTGAGCAGTATCTGCATGTATACAAAAAGACTTAAAGAAGTGTGTGGAAAGTTTCATTTCTTTTTAAAATAAAAATTCTATTTTCCAAGAGATTCTAGAAATCCTTATCAGGGGTCCTCCCCTATATTGGCATCAACTGAATGACAGTGAGTTTGGTATGGAGGTATCTTATAACTCTACGCCCATGAAGAGTTACAGTCTTGGAAACGAACAGGGGTAGTTCTACCTTTTCTGTAGGGTGGCTCTGAATTGGCATTGATTTGATGCCAGTGAGTTGGGGGTTTTTGAACCTAGACTCACCATTTGCATACATCAGAGTTAGTTAGCATTGACTAACAAAATAACAGATTCACATTTTCTACTGCTTTAATATCACTGTAGGACTGGCACTCCGTGAAATGGTATACTTGTTCACATGGTACAGTTGTTCTACCTCTGTTTGCAGTATATGCAGTTAATATTATGTTACTCTACAATATTAACTGACGACTTGTTTGTGCTTCGTTCTGGTGTTTCATTTATTTTTTATCTCAGAATTTTAAAAAGCACTCCTGATTTATTAAGAAAGTCTCCTGCCTGTTGCTAGTTTCCTCTTTATTTACAAGATCAGAACCTACTAGGAGATAGAAAAGGTTCTGAAGTGTAAATGCACTGATATTTCTGTATTTTCTGCCTAAGTCTATTCTTATCATTTTTTGTTTTTGAAAAACAGGCATCCTGTATGATATAGTAAAAAAGGAAGTGATAAGTTAGTGTATATTGTAGGTGCTAATTTTTAAATAGGGAGCAAGAAGTATATTAAGTAAATTCACCTAATGTGTACCTAATTTGAAGCATTACAATTTTAAAATTAATGTTATTTTTCCTTCCAAAATACTAATCAGGTGTGACTGTCTCGTATGCTCTCCTCCTGTGTTGACTTTACTTACCGTGCTTTACAGTTGGGTTTGCCATTAATTATATTACAGGTATTAATCACTCATCAATTTTTCTTTATTTCAAGTCATTAAAATGTGATCACATTCATTAGTACAGGAATAAATGATGAAAGTCAGTTATCTTTCATTAATATCCTTAAAATTGTGAAAATGCTTACATTTATTATATTTTAAGAAGAACTGACTCAATTTTTTTTTTTTTTTTTTTTTTAGCATTAACCATTTCATTTTAGAGGGTGTTTACAGAAGGCGCTCTGCCAGGGACAACGCATTGCACGTCTCTGATCTTAGTGCTTTCATGTGCAGATAAAGGCTTTGAGCTAAAGCAATCTCTGTAATCCAACTCAAACAGAACTGTTACATTTTTGACAGATAAGAGAGAGTAAAGTGAAAGACTGTGCAGGTGGGGTTGGTATGTAGTAAAAACCACACAGGTTTTCCCCTTCATGCAGCTAGCTGTCTGAGCAAGGCTCATCCTGGCTGGAAGGGTATGTTTTCCCGTTGTGTGTTGGGCGCTAGCTGGCTTCGTTCAACAACTGTTGGCTAGGATGACTGTGCTGTATGTCTCTCAGCATCCAGCAGGCTAGCCCGCACTTGTTCATGTAATAGTGACGAAGCAAAGGGAGCATGAAAGCATGCGAAGTCTCAGAACAGGCACCCGTCCTTTTTATCACATTCTGTTAGCTAAAATGCCAACTAAGCCACTGCCACTGAGTCCGGGCCAACTCACTGTGATAGAGTCAAACTGCTCTGTAGAGCTTCTGTGGCTCTGTCTGTAGGGGAACAGGCAACCTCATCTTTGTCCCATGTTTGTGACTGGTGAGTTTGGACTGTTAGCAGCCCAGTGTTGAACCCACGGCACACCACTCCTCCTTTTTACTGTCTACAGTAATTTAAAAACCTGGGCTGGATTTAAAACGTGAGGAAATAGTTTCTAGTTATTGATGGGAAATACTTCAAAGTTATATTTTAAAAGTTATATGTATTGGGAGGTGTGGAATAAAATACCCAGTTTTACTCTAAGTAATGTGGCCTTTATGTTTGATTCCAGATAAATAAGAGTAATCAGAGTGCTTTGATCTTGGCCAGAGCGCATTGCTATATTTTATTTAGCTCTTAAATATTTTAACTTAATAATACTATGTAGTGTTTTGCCCATAGGTCTTTTATCTATTTACTATTATTACTATTACTATTATTATTTAGTTATGTTACATGTTCTGATATCATAAATGGAATATTTTTAAAATATTTTCTCACCATTTGCTGTTGGTAATAGAAATGCAGTTGTGATTTCCATGTTGTTCTTATATCCAGAAACTTTGCTATCTAACTTATTAATTTCAATAATTTATAAATTCTTTTGAATTTTTAGAGTGTAAAATTTAATCTATCCTATATGTGTTAGTCCGGGCAGACTAGAGGAACAAATTTCATAGACACACATATTGAAATAAGGAAAGGGATTTTATACAAAAGGAATGGAACACTGAGAAAGCATCCCAACCCAGTCCAGTTCAAAGTCCTAAGTCTGATATTAGCCCATATGCCCGATACCAGTCTATAATGACTCTCCCGACTCACGAAGTCACAGGTCAGTGAGTGCAGAGTTTTGGCGCCAGCAGGGGTCTCCCTATGGCTCCTGGCTTCCAGGGCTCAGGGTTCATCAACAGCATGCAGTGGTGGCAGAAGCAACTCACCTTTGGCAGGGGTCTCCAGCTTCACAGGTCTGGTTCCATCAGGGTAAAACCATGTAGCTTCTCTGACTCCTCAGACGCTGCCATCTTGTCTTGTCTGTTATTAATTGTTTCTAAGACTAACTCCCAACAACTGGGGAGATACCTTCTCATCTTCATGAGGGAAATATCACGAGATTTCCCAGCCGTATCAGAAGAAAGCCATGCCCACACAGAGACCTCATTGGCTACTCAATGGCTATCTCCAGATTAACCCCTACATTTCATTCATGAAATTAACATAAGCACATAACTGCCACAGACCACCCCTTGTTAATTTCACACTTAGACATAACTCTGTAACCATATGTAACTTTCAAATAAACAATAAAATCATATCAATACCTAATAGGATAAAACTAAAATGCATACAATGTAACATGTGTCACCATCATTTAAAAATAACATTCTAAAAGTGAACAAAAGATATCCTGTGCCTTACAAGTGTAGTTTCAAAATATCTATACCTTGATCCTATAATCCTATGAGTATATATTCCACCACCTATGAGAGTTTGCAAGCCAACCACCTCATGCCTTCATTCCCCCATTTTGGGTATCTAATTTCTATATTGCCCACTTACACCAACCCAGTGCTCTGAGGAAACAATCATATCTTTCAATGTGAAGAATCTTCATTCCTGTTGGAAACTTGTGAAAGTGTGCATCCATTAGCGAAGTCAAATTAGGACAGGCCATCCATAAAGTCAACAGTGATGTGCACCAGCTCACAGACTCAAATCACGTCTCTTCCTCTGGTCGGGTTCTGGTCAACTCAATGTGGGCTGTTTCACTTAGCTGCACCAGGGAAGCCATTGGTCGCCTTCCCTTTAGACCATGGCCCCATCACAATTTCTCAACATGCCTATCCCTCTCACGCTAGATCATGAACTTCAGACCAGTCAACCCGCTCTCATCTTCTTTATTTCCTGTGAACCAAGTCCATGGGTGTCAGTGGCCAATTTCTCCTTATTGCTACAGTTCTCCTACTTCTATGCAAAGAGTAGATCCAGGTGGAAAGTAGCAAGCATTTCAGCCTGCCACAGTTTCCTTTAACATTCAGTCCCAGAGAGGAGTTATCTTCATGTTTCCAGATTCCTTCATTTTTGAAAATAATCACTAGTCGGAATTTTCTAGGGAAATAGACTCTATCCTTTTTTGTCAGTCAGTCTGACCTTCTCTCAGAAAACAAATATCCTGAGTACTCCAAAAGACTGGGTGGGGCTACTTTCTTCAGAGAAGTCTTTGCAGTTGTGGCCTAAACCCATCTAAAGACAAGGTGGGGTTAATCTCTTCAGAGATGTCTATGACACTAAGTTCTAAACCCTCTAGAACACAAAAACATGGAATTGGGTTTTCTTAAGGCATCAAAACAGATCCCTCCTTTTTTGGTCAGGCATTCTGACCATCTTATCCATTGTCCTTGAGCAGAATAGGTTCTGAGATATTCAAATGGAAATTTTTTACCCCTGAGCTCAAGATATACATTAACAACATTCATTTGTCCCATTTTCTATAGGAATAACCAAAGACGGCATCCAAACAAAATAATCAAAACTTTAAGTTCCCATATTATTTCCAGAGAATAACTCAGTAAACAGCAAGGACATATCTGACTTCTGGCTAGCCCAAGAAATAACAGTACCACAATGCACAAGTCAAACAAGCATCTACTTTTCATCTTATGATTTGTTCCTCTAGTACCCCACTCCTAAGGTATCATAATGTGTTAGTCCGGGCAGACCAGAGGAACAAATTTCATTGACACACATATGGATACAAGGAAAGGGTTTATATACAAAAGGAATGGAACACTGAGAAAGCATCCCAAGCCAGTCCAGTTCAAAGTCATAAGTCCAATATTAGCCCATATGCCCAATACCAGTTTATAAAATCTCCTTCCGACTCATGAAGTCACAGTTCAGTGGGTGCAGAATCCCGGTGCTGGCAGGGGTCTCCCCATGGCTCCTGGCTTCCAGGGCTCAGGGTTCATCAACAGCATGCAGTGGTGGCAGAAGCAACTCATCGCTGGCAGGGGTCTCCATGTGGCCTCTCTAGCTTCAGAGGTCTGGCTCCATCAGGGCAAAGCTGTGTGACTTCGCTGGCTCTTCAGATGCTGCCATCTTGTCATGTCTGTGATTAATTGCCTCTAAGACTAACTTGCAACAACTGGGAGATAGCTTCTCATCTTCGTGAGGAAAATATCATGAGATTTCCCAGCTGTATCAGAAGAAAGCCATGCCCACACAGAGAGAGAGACCTCATTGGCTACTCAATGGCTACCTTCAGATTAACAGGCTAGACTCCACCCCTACATCTCCATCATGAAATTAACATCAGCACATGCCTGCCACACTATGCTCTATCTACTTCCTTGTTTTTATTTTTTACCTTGCCTGAATTGTCAAGGACATCCAATATAATATCAAATAGCTGTGTTGATAGTGGGTGTTTTTTATAATGTTTCCAGCCTCAAAGGGAACATTTTTGATAGCTCAACATTAAGAATGATATAAATCACTTCTATGATAATTTGCTAAGTTTTAATCATGAACTGATATTCAGTTAGACTTTTTTGCTGATTATCATTTGTGTGTGTGTGTCTGTTGCCAAATTCTAGAAATTAAGGCTTGCAGTAATGGTTCTCTTCCAGAGAGGACCCTCCTTTGCCTTTGCTGTATGCCTGGGGAACTGGCATTCATGGAACTGAGATAACTCAGAATTGAACTTGAGTTATTCCTAGGGTTCAGGCTTTTGGGGTAACTACCCAGTGCAAGAGGGCTTCACTCTGACACATAACCATTTGCGATCACTGAACTCCACTTTTTTCCCTCACAGTCTTTTTATTTCCATTTTATTTGCAAGCAATTTACATATCATAGAATTCAA